>NBNE01000047.1:0-54813 GCA_002215365.1 Phytophthora megakarya
AGAATAGCGATTGAGTTGATCAGATCCTGCACGAACGTTTCACCTAGAACAAAATCCTGCACGAGTTTTCGCTTCTCCTGATCTGCCGGTGTACTGGCGTCCACAAAATCTCGACGTGCAACGATCGTGTACAGCACCTTTTCGTACTTGAGTAGCATCTCCAGTGAAGCACATATCGAACTAGAGTCCGGAAATTCTGTTGTTGTGTTGTTTTCACCAGCGAATACAAGCGTCTGCAACTTGTGATTTCCATGAAACACTTGGATCAGGTCACCGACAGAACTCTTCACCTTCTCCAACCATGGCAAAATGCTGCAGACATCGTTGAGCAGCAACGTGAGGGCGTTGGAGACGCAGCCATGGAAGAACATGCACCGCGGGTATTTCTTCTGGATCTGATCCCGAGTGAATTTGGACAGCACCGACAACGTAGGTGTCACAATGCCGTAAACCTCCGCCTTCTTCTCCTTGGTCAACACTGCGTCCACCTCGTCAAAGCTCAGTTCCTCGCCACTCTTCTTACTCGTTGCGGTCTTCGAAGCGAGGTAGTACGATGTCCCCTCACAAAAGGCTCCGTACGTGGTTACGCCGCATCCTCCGGCATCCACCCAGTTCTCCACTGTCAAGCAGCATTTCTTGCCGCTCAGAGCCTTCGTCACCTTGCTCGTGATCGCGGAGGCTTCCAGGTTCAGCAGTTCGTTCTCCAGCTCGTGCTTGGACGGCAGCACCGCGTCACTCCGCAGCACTCTCACCGCATTCAGCAACAGCTCATTCCCCACACCGTCGAACGGCTGTCCCGTTGCGTAGAGCCAGAGGGCCAACTTGCGCTTGAAGGTGCCGCTCTTGCTGCCGTAGCTGGTGCTTGGACCTTTGTGGTGCTTGGTCTCCTCCATCACGACCGTCTCAGCCGTCGCTCCAGCCTCGTCGCCTCTCGGCGGAGGCGTCGCCACCTGCGCCTGCACGCCTGGACACTTGCGCTCAAAGTGGTAGCGCACTCGTTCGACCTTGGCCACTCCGTAGCGGTGGATGAGCGCCCCGCAGCGGTTGCACTCCACGCGTTTGTCCGCGAAGACGGTGGTGAACTCCCACACTGGGTCTCGTTTGCGGCCGGAGCCTCGACGCTTCTTGGGCAGCGGCTCGGACGCTGAAGTCGCTGCCTTCAGTTCATCCGCGACATCGTAGAGTTCCATCGCGCTGGGTGCCTCGCTCGCCATTGGGTTTTCCAGGAATGAGGAGAAAAACACCGTGTTTTATTCAGATGTAAGTTTGGCTTTTATTCAGTTAAAGGCAAGTTAAAGCAATTCGAGCCAAAAATGACAAAGACGTAGAGTTACGGCTCTGAGTGTTGCGGATGCACCTGAATCACGAGTTTTCCTTGTGCATGACCCGTTTTCAACTTAGCGAAGGCATCCAACGCCTTTTCGAACGGATACAAGGAATCAATGACCGGTTTGACCTTGCCACTCTCGATGTACTTCGTGATTTCATCAAGTTTCTTGAATGAAGTGACGTCCGAGCTGACAAAGCCAATCAGTTGCGCGCCAAACTCCGACTCCTTCACGGGCTTCGGCATCGGCAATAGAGTCATGAGGCGGCCTGTGTTCTTCTTCAGCACCAACTGCGCACCTTCGTTCCAAGCCGTGGGCTCCACTCCACAGTCGTAGACAACGTCAACCGAGTGGTTTTCCAGTATATTCACCCATTTCGTTTTCGTGTAGTCGATGACCTGGTCCACACCGAGAGATTTCACCAGTTCGACATTTCGAGTGCTCGTTGTGGCAATGACTCGAGCTCCAGTAACACGAGCAAACTGAATGGCAAGCATGCCAACAGCCGTGCTGCCACCGAGAATCAAAATAGTCTCTCCTTCCTGAAGCTTTGAGTATTTCGTTATACCCGCGTAAGCAGTGAGCGATACTGAGGCTATCGCGGCAGCCTCATTGAATTCCAGGTTGGTGGGTTTTAGTTCCGCGAACTCTTCGTCGACGATCAGGTACTCAGCCAAAGTGCCAATGGTATCAAGTGGGGTTGACGTATAGACTGCATCGCCAATTTTCAGCCCTTTGACATTGTTACCAACTTCCACCACCTCTCCAGCCGCATCGAAGCCGACGTTAAAGGGCTGTTGCTTGGACGGAGCTTTGCCCAACATCATTTGGCCCATGAACTCGATCAACTTGTAGTCGAGGGGGTTTAAGGCAGCACTGTGGACCTTGATCCGCACTTGCTGCGGTTTGAGTGGCAACTGGGGAACGCTGGAGTTCATCGTGAGGACATTTTCAACCGGACCGAAGTTCTCGTACTGGTACGCCCGATAGGTCCTTGGGAACGCCATTGCGATGGCTGGTTGGATTTTGTTTGAGGGGTTGGATGGAAAAAGCAAAATGGCAGAACTTCATCACTTCATTCGGGGCAGCAAAGTAGACATGACAATGTCGTGACATGTTGGATACGTAATCGCATGATCCGAAAGTGACAAAGGTATTAATAGTGGTCCTGTCACATACATGTAACTCAGTGGCACTGAGTGAAGGTAGCTTACGCTGTTTGTTTGTTTGGCCTGCTCGTATTAATATGTATCGGAGACCGATAATCGGTCTACCCAGCTTCCACCTGGCACTCACGGCATATCCGATAGTGTATGAAATATATTTTACTGCCGGTATCGCATTTCAGATGCTATTATTATTTCTTCAACTCCACGCAGCCAATCATAGCGCAGGATTTCGATCTGGCGTATCAATTGGAAACGCCAGTTGTCAATTCGTTCCGTTACCAGCAATGGCAACATGCACCACTCAACCAGGGCGAAGGCTGCACCGCCATCTGCCGGAGCCAAAGACGACGTTGTCTATGGCGGGTCGACTGCGTCTGGAGCTCAACCGCACGGTGCGCACGACTGTAGCGCAGGCCGTGGACGCAGTGTGGGTCGCGTATGAAGACGAGTTGACGAAGATGACGGCACCTCTGGACGAGCGAGCTAAAGACTACGAATTGTTCCACGTCTGCTGTCGTCGCTTGGTGGACTTCATCGCCCACAATATGGAGACGACGCCAGGCTTCGTGGAGCAGATGGACCGCCTCATTCTCGCGTGTCATAGCGGAGCTACAAAGTCGACGGTGCACTTAGTGATGACGAGAGATCTACGGATCCGCAGATGCAGCAAAGAGAACCACGTGGATGTCAAGACTGAACCCTCAATGACAGACGACAAAGAATCGCCGGTGATTTCACCGCTCAATGGGACGATTGACATGGCTCGTAGAGAAGTGGAGAATGCTGTAACGATTGGGTTGCGGCAGTGGACAACGCGGAAAAGACTGTCAATTAGCAGCCATCCATTGAAGAACCTTCGGTCGAAACGACTAAAACGATCGGTTCCGTCAGAATCGAAAAGTGAAGAACCCGAGGATAATCAAGATGACGCAGAGGAGACACAGGAGCAAAGCCATCAAGAGAAGAAACGAGGCAAAGACAAGCAGAAGAAAATGAGTACGCGTCATTCTCTGAGACCTGCCAAAGCTGTTAAACAGCCGTCGCGACGAATGCATGTTCGACGACTGGAACAAGATCTTGAAAATGCTCAAGACACGTCAGAGTCGGCAAACGAAGAAGACGAGTATGAACAAGGTGAAGAGGAGAAGACACAGGAGCAAAACCACCAAGAGAAGAAGCGAGCCAAAGAGAAACCTCAAGGGAAAAGTGATATGAATATGAAGAAACGAGGCAAAGAGAAGCAGAAGAAAGCGCTTACCCGTAATTCTTGGAGACTGGTCGATGCTGTTAAGCTTAAACGGATGTCGCGACGAATGATACGTGTTCGACGACTGGAGCAAGATCTCGAAGATGTTCAAGACATATCAGAGTCGGAAAATGAAGAAGACGAGAACAAGCAGGATGAAGAAGAGCAAAGTCACCAGGAGAAGAAGCGTGACAAAGAGGAGAAACCTCGACGACAAAGTGATATGAAGAAGCGAGGCAAAGAGAAGCAAAAAAAAGTGAGTTCACGTAATTCTCTGAGACCGGCCAAAGCTGTTAAACGGACGTCGCGACGAATGACGAGTGTTCGAGGACTGGAGAAAGATCTTGAAGATGTTCAAGATACGGGAAGCAATCGTGATGATGGAGCTGAACATGAAAACGTTCGTCATGTGAAACCTGCCAAGAAGATACGATGGAATTTGAGGAGCAGGTCCAAGAGTACCAACGATTCAAACGAATCCAATGCCGTCCAAGAAACATTTTCTAATGCAACCGTGAGAACAGAGTCTGAAGAAGACATGACAGAAGAAAATGGCTCGGAATCCAATGGTTTAGATACGCAACCTGTTAGGAAGGAGACGACATCTGAGGAAGAGCAAACCGACACGACATTTGAACATGAAGAACCTATCTCGCCAGAAGCTCCTGACGTTGAAATGACCAGCAACGTGGATGACTGCGCTGAGGCTGAGGAGACACAGGAAAATGTTGATAAATGCAGTGAAGTTCACGAAACTGAGGTGACCATGTCGACGAATCATGCCGAATGTGAAGTAGATGATGGCGAGAACGAAAGCAATGTGAACGCAGATGACTCTAGTCATGAGCAGCATGCCGCAGTGGTGCCAGAAGTGGAAGACCTGGGGAGTGCTGCTTTTGTGGGGAATAATCAAACGCACAGCGTTGGAACACCAGTCGACACACCAGGAGACGAGAGTGATATCAATATGAAAACGGTTCACAACACGGGTACTGCACTACCCAAGCCTCAGGAAAATCAAGAGGATGTACGTGAGCCAGAGCTTGATGAAGCAACGAGCGCTCAAAATGCGACAGAAAGCCAAGGAGCTAAAGCTGCTGATGAATTTGATCAGAATAAAGACGCTACTACAGAGGTCGACCAAGAGCAACCAATTCCAGGCCTTTGCGACGCAGGGATGAGAACATCACAGCAAGTCAGTCATTTTAAGGCATGCCTGCGAAAGTCTATCCAGTTTGTGGATGCAGTTTTCTGCAACCCCCCTCAAGGTAAGCATTGCTTCAGGAACTGCAGGAAAATTCGTTCGCGACAATGCAGTGAAGACGTTCCGTGTCGTGACAAGTTTTGCCGTAATTGGCATGACACCGAATCACACACCGAACGCTGTAAAAATCCGCTATGTGAATTTACGAATCGAGTATTTCTCCGCGAAGTGATGCACCAAATCGCGAATCATGATGTGGAAACTCGCTTGCTACAGCTCCAGTGGGAGGAAAAGATCACAGAACTCACCTTGGTAATGACAGGCAGCACCAATGAACAGTATACGCCCGATAAATTGGCATCGCTGGAGGACGAGGTTGAAGAACTAGAACAACGAATTGATAGCGCAAAGGTGATAGCTGACTCGTTGATGGATAAAAAGCGGGGGTTTCTTGTGAACCTAAGTGCTATCGGGATAATGCCTCAAGACGACGCTGGCGACGGCTTCCCTGACTTTGAGACACACTACAGGTGATGGAGTTTCATTTTGACCTCGCATTACATTTTACAACTTCGTTTTTCTTGGTTAAGGTCTTCGTGAATAATAGTAAATGGTTGCTTCAACGCCCACGTCTCTAAGGTTGCGTGCTAGCAAGCGTTCAACAGCGTACCAATTGAAATTTGGGGTACCGTAGCCGATACGGGGTAGATGAACTGTAGCACCCAACTCGAGAGCACGATGGGCCAGGATCTGTAATGCAGTCTCCAACGCATTAAGACGGAAGGTTGAAGATTTTCCCTGGCGAACAATCTGCGCCGTCGGTCCATTTCCCACACGCTGTTTTTTCTTCCCAATAAATCCTTGCACAACCAGTAAGCAGACAAAACCATCGACAGCACCATTCTGAGATGGAAGGCGAATTAGATGCGCACTACCGAGCTTGAGATCACCATTACGTCCAGCTGCTTCATACTGTTTCTGGATCGTAGGTGAGAGGGCAGACAGAGTACGGAAGAACCCACGCGAACACCATACGCCACTATTGTCCACACAATGAACAATAATGTATGGACTCAAGCGTAACGAGTTGAAAGAAGGATGACTGGCATCGCCAGACTTGTAAAACAGTCGCCCTGAATTCCTGTAGAAGTCACGATGGTCAGAACGCGGTGATGGCTCCCTTGAACCATCGTTAGGGCTACTGATGTCAATAGCTGCTGATGTGTACTTGTTGGCCTTCCACTGAGAAAGCTTTCGTTCCAGAGCTTTCTGACGCCGCTCTTCACGTTTTCGAACCCTCTCCGCTTCATTCTCAATTGCCTGCTCCTCATCTTCTTCGAATTCATCCTCATCATCTTGCTCATACCGCTTTCGGGAAGCTTTTGTTTGGCGTTTCGTGCTGGTAGTAGCCTCCTTGCATAATTTCTGGAGCAACTCAGCATCTTGAGCTTTGCTAGTCACGACCTTCGTGTAGTCTTCACCCTCGAAGTAGTACATGTTTTCCTCTTGAAAATCCCCACCCGATTCAAGTAACTTATCGCTCTTCAGAGTCGGCAACTCCATATCGTCAGAAGTTGTCTCTTCAATAGGTTTTGCCGATTTCCGGGTTAGAATGTGCTGAATATACTCTTCATCCAAAGGCTTCATGAGTGCATATTCATTTTCACTACTGGCTTCTTGCATCAGTCGATGGAGTCCAAACTGGATCATATCCAGCAAGCTCTTGCTATTATCATCATCATTTTCGTCATCGTTATCAACCGTTCGGCGCGCAAGGTTACGAATGCGATCGGCCATGCGCATTTTCTTTAGAGTACGTCGATAAATACTCTCTTCGACAGTATTTGCGCACAAAAACTTGATCACGTGAATAGGCTTGGTTTGACCCAGTCGATACGCTCGCGCTATCGCCTGTAGATCCGTTTGCGGGTTGTAATCCGAGTCTGCAAAAATGACCGTATCTGCGCTCTGTAAATTCAGCCCCAGACCCCCTGCTCGCGTCGATATAAGAAAAACAAAAGTTTCAGGGTCCTTCCGGAATCGTTCAATACACTGCCAGCGTTCTTTACCACGCACAGATCCATCAATTCGTTCGTACGCAAAGCTTTCGAGCGTGAGGAAGTCTTGAATGATGTCTAAGAATGGTGGGGACTGACTGAATAGCAGCACCCGATGACCTTCTTTCTTTAGTCGTGGCAGGATCTGATGCAGCACGAAGAGTTTGCCACTGTTTTCGTATAAATGGCTCCCTTCCACAAACGGCTCAGGCTCTGCTCCAGGGAACAGATATGGGTGATTGCACGCTTTCCTCAATTGTGGTAAAATATTCAACAATGGGACCCTACACATACACACAAAGAGCGTTAGGATGAACAACGTTCCATCAATAACCGCTCAGTGTACGAATTTGTACGCCATACCTGCTTCCTTGAGCTTTCGCCACGCCATTCAAAACATCGGCGTTCTTCGCAATCACCTCCTTGTAGTACGCCCGCTGCATCGCCGACATCGGTGTGTGCACAACCATTTCAGACAATGGTGGAAGTGTAAACGCTCCCTGAACATCCTGAACTGTGCGTAGCAACAGAAGTGGGACCAACAATCTGCGCATCAATTCTTCCGCGCTGCTTAGGTGCTTCGTCTTGGCGCGTTGATCCGTATCAAGCCTCTGTGCTTTAGCTGAAAAGTAGTCTCTGAACGTCGTCTCAAACAACGTTTGGTCCTTAAACACACTCGGGTTCAGAATCGACAGCAGTGCAAAAAGCTCTTGCAGGTCATTCTGGATAGGAGTACCCGTAAGTATCACCATGTGTTTGGAGCGGAGTTTCGTCGAGACAATTGCATGAAGTTGTCCCTTTGGGTTCTTCAGTCGATGCCCTTCGTCCATGACCATCACCTCCCACAGTGTCTTGCGGAAGAAGTCATGGTCGAACAGCAGCATCTCGTACGACGTCACTACCACCAGCGGCTGATCTTGTGGGCTGGCTGCAATGACCTTCTGCGTCGCTTCTCGATCTGTCGCTGGTCCAATGTACATGGCAGTCGAAATGCTGGGGGCGAACTGCTCGAACTGCTCCATCCAATTAGGCAGCACACTCAGCGGTGCCACGACAAGAAACCGCCCTCCTGCAGTTGTTTTCTGCTCTCGAGCAGCAGTGACCAACGCCGCAACGAACGAAATGACTTGCAGCGTCTTGCCCAGCCCCATCTCGTCCCCCAGAATGGGATTCAGACCTTGCTCGTGCTTGCGTAGCAGCCACTTGAGTCCTTCCAGTTGGTAGTCGTGCAGCGTCACATTCTCTAGCAAATCTGGTTGCGTCTTCACTTGGTCGGCGAGCGGCGTCGTCTGCTGGCCGCGTAGTTCCAACTTGTGCACCAACGTGTCCATTGCCAATTAAATGAGGATCCAGTCACTATTACGGGGATTACATCTGGAATTAGCAATACCCGACTTAGTGACGTTATGGAGAATACGTCGACACGCCTTCCGCGGAATCCGCGGGTGCTGCTCTGCGCGAGCGGCAGCGTGGCGACGGTCAAAGTACCGGAGATTGCCGTTCGCCTGTCGAAGACTGCTGAGGTGAGAAGTGGGTTAATACAGCGTGGTTGGTGCTGACTGGGATGAATGTAGGTGTGCGTGGTGCTCTCCAAGTCGGCAGATTTCTTCCTAAAACGCGCTAAGGACTACAATGCGCAAGTGTGGGAGGAGTTTGATGCACAATTAGGAAATGGAGATCAAGGTCGAATTGCACTTGTGCAGGATGAAGACGAATGGGAAGCGTGGAATGTCGTGGGGGACAGTGTGCGCCACATTGAGGTGCAGTAGTTGAGTAGTAGTGAAGTAGATACTTCCCCTCTCACTTTGTGCCTTGCATTTGTTGTAGCTGAAGGACTGGGCAGATGTGATGCTGTTGGCGCCAATGTCGGCGAATACTCTGGCGAAAATCGCGAATGGCTTGGCGGACAATCTCCTGGTGGGTTACAGTAGTTGTAGTTGTTGCTGTTGTTGAAGCTGGTAGTTGACACGATGGTGTGGTTCGTTTTGGCAGACCTGTATTGCTAGGGCGTGGATTATGACCAAGCCTTTTATCTTTGCGCCTGCCATGAACACGGACATGTGGAGTCACCCGATCACGGCGAAGCAGCTTCGGGTGCTGGATGAATTCGGCTACAAGATAGTCCCTCCTGTTGAGAAGAAATTGGCCTGTGGAGTTGTCGGTAGGAACTCGTTTTGGCTACTGTGTGCTCTCTATTCACAGTTACCACTGACCTCCTGACCTTATTGTCCATGCGTAGGCAACGGAGGCCTTGCAACAGTTGACAGCATCGTGGAATTCACACTGACGCAACTTCGTCAAGTGTCTCTTGTCGACTAGATCAAAGGAAACAGCTTCAAATAAGGTGATATGCTCTACAGCGGCGTCTCAGCCTCAACGTCTTCCATATCGAGGTGGAAGACCTCGCTGATGGCCTCGATAGCAGCATCTTGCACATCCTTGACCGTCGCATCTGGTCGAATACGCTCGATACTTGTGACTGCGCGATCGTCGATACCACAAGGAACGATCCGGTCGAAGCCGCGCAGGTCCGTCTTGACGTTGAGCGCGAAGCCGTGCATGGTCACCCAGCGACTCGCGTGTGTGCCGACTGCACAGATTTTGCGCATCTCCTGCTCGTGATTTCCCTTACACTGCTCCTCTGTAGATGCCGGCTCCTCCACCCAGACCCCAGTAAGTCCGTCCACACGTTCGCCCTGGATGCCAAACTTGGCCAGCGTACGGATCACCACCTCTTCCACTTGACGCAGGTACCAGTGCAGGTCCTTCTTGTGCTGGGTCAGATCCAGAATCGGGTACACCACCACTTGGCCAGGGCCGTGGTACGTCACTTCACCGCCGCGATCGACACGCACCAACTTCACGTGCTCCTGCTCCGGGTCGAACTTGACGTTTTCCATAGTGCCGCCTCGTCCGAGCGTGTACACACTCGGGTGCTCCAGCATTAGCACCACGTCCTTCTTCACCGGATTTCCTGCGCGCATGGCCAGCACTCGCTGCTGGATGAGCTGCTTCTGCCAGTCCCAAGCAGTCTCGTACTCCACACGGCCTAAGCGGTACGCGATGCATTTGCGCTGCGACTGAGGCGTCTCCAGCGCTTCTGCTGGCGTGGATAAGAAGCGCGTCGACCTTCTTGGGAGAGTCAAACGTCGCTGCTGTCTGCCGATCGCTGAGGCCGCGACGACGCGCTTCCATCCACTGCGCATATTCATATACTACGTAGTATAGCTTGACGTCTGGAGACTGTTAAGTTCGTCTTTTAGAAACTCACAAATACTGCGAACTTAACCCTCAAAGTTTTAGAAATGCGAGCGAAGGTTGGCGCCACCTCGCTTGACCAGCTTCTGGCGCTTGTGCAGCGTCGAGGCAGCGCACGAAAGGCGCTGAAACTCTTCCTACATCAAGCTACAGTTCTGGCACGGGATGGCCATGCGCAAACGGCGTCTTCAGCGGTGCTGCTTTTGCTGAACGCAGTGATAGAATGTCGCCACTCCGAGTGGACGCAGGCGCTGACGGAAGAGCGTGACACCAAGCGCCAGCGAGTGAACAGCAGCAAGAACGACGTCGTGTTCGCAGCCAAAATGGCGCAGAGTCTGGTGAAAGTTTACGCGTCCACGAACGGCGCTGCAGTCACCGAAGAAGGTCCTCATTTAAACGCTCTCTACCATTGCATTTATATATTAACTGTTGCTGTCATGCAGAGCTGGAGGATCTAAAAGATGCAATGGATCTGGCCTGTGTGGCTCTGTACGTGGTCTGCGCGCTGGAGCATTCGGTGCGACTTGGAGACGTCGTGGTGGACAATCTGCTCTACCAAGTTGCCAAGAAGTACGCAGAAATACCGAAGGTGGGCGTTATCCTAGTTGATGTGGCTGGGTGGCTTATTGAGATTTCCTTTGTTGAGCAGATGCAAGAAGCAGCATGGAGTATGATAACTTGTGTGCACTTTCGGCTGTGGAATGTGCATTCGAAGCTGTGTGATGGATCTAGTGCGAAGTCAAATTTGATGCAACTATTAAGTCATCGAAAGCAGGACAGTGTCACTCTTGCAAGCAAAGTGGTGCAAAATGCTGAGCTTGTGGCGGAATTTCCCAAACCTAGAAGCTTCCATACGACACAATTTGCTCGGTTGGTGCTGGGACTCACGAATACCTGCGTTTCGCTGTTATCTGGTGTCAAGAAGCACAAGGTACGGGTGGTTTTAGCGCTTACCATTTGGTCATTATTTGGGTTAACCTTGATGTGGAATGTGTAGGCTGTTCTACAAGTGGCAGAATCCACTCTCTCTCCATGGATAGATCATTTGCAAAAAGTTCCTGGCCAGGATGCAAAGTTGGCTTCGTCTTTTAGCGATCGGACTTTCAGGATACTATGGAAAGTTGCTGCAGCCGAGGAAATCGCTGGCCAAAAGTCTCTCGAAGCTACGAAAATTGCGCTCCGGTTCCGGTCAGCTGCGCTTCCATTTCTTCTCAAATGCTCAAATTATAGCTCTTCCTACTTTGTACAGCAGGTTGGTGTGCTGCTCTATGAAGAACATTGCAGTTAATGATACTAACATGTTGACGTTGTTTCAATGGAATTTATAGGTGCACCGCACTGGTGTCCAATACGAACGTTCAACTAGAAGATCGGAAAAAGGTCTCAAGGACTTACGTGAGTTTTATGATCGATCAGCAAACGCTCTGACTGCATCACTTCCCATCTCAGCACAAGTATACCGAGTACGTAGTGATGATGCTTCGGTTGAATTTTCGTGGGAGATGATGACTAACAGGCGGTTGTTGTTTGTGTATTATCTATCTGAAAATGCTCAACAGTCCAATTCTCTTCAATGGGAATACATACAATGGCTTCAACACTTTGCTTCGACTTGTGAAGTGTCTGGAATGTTCATAAAGAGTGCGACAATCCTTGAAAATGTGGTCCAATATGCACAGCAATTTGGAAAATTGGGGGGTCCCATCCAGTCCTGCGTGATATTTTCCATCGCAGGTGCTCTCTTCAGTGCAGCTAGCTCTGAAACGCGAGAAGAATGTTGCTCCTCACGAAATATCTTTGGCTACTCTTCTTCGGACAAAACTGTGGGGTCTGGCAGAATTATTGGCGAACTTGTTCTCAGCACTTCGTCAGACAAATGGATTGTTCAATGTGAAAAAGCTGCTCGAGTGTATCTGAAAAAGCTCGAAGCTTTGGCGCCTTTCAACTTCACGACACTGGGATCACAAGATCACCCCCGATTTGTACCGTTCATGATTCGTATCTTGAAGGGTAGCGCAGCGAAGATTTTCAATTACACCATCAGCGCACAACATTCTGCGAAGTATCAGCTGTATAACCAAGTCGTTGCAAGGTAAGTGTTCCTACTGCAGCACGATGTTGTTTCCTCATCTAACGAGAAATCTTGTAGTTTTGGTGACATGTGTAAAGCGATAAAAGCACTGCGTTCGACAGACTCAGATATTAAACTAACTGAAGCACTAATCATTGAAGAATCACGGCTTCATCGAATGGTTGTGGTATTATCGGCGCGATGTTGTGTGGGAAATACCTCTGGAGAAAATGAGTCTACCCTGCACATACTTTCACGGCATGTGATTTTAGTTCGGGAGCTTCTTGATGATGCAACAATGGGTGGGAAACCGCATGGTTCAATTTTGCAGGGTGTTCTTGGAGATCTTAATTCAATAGCTCGGGAGTGCTACAGCTGCGCGGCTCGATGCTACAAAGCCAGGAACTACCAAGATACGATTTCAGCACTTGTTGGAGCGTTCGAGCTTACAGAAAGTTACTTGGAGTATGTGATGTGCAGTATCCTTAGCTTAGAGGATATACAAAAAGCACATATGCATCTAAAGGCCGATGCAATTGCTTCCTTGCTGGCACATTGCTTCCATGAATTGAAAGATGTTTCAAAATCGCGGTTGTTCACTGGCTATTCGCTCTTATATTGCGGAGACATTCACAAAGAAATCCCGCAAGCCAGCATTGACAAATACGTGACCTACATGCTGGAAGAGCTAAAGCTCTTAGGGAAGGAAGCACAGCCCTCTGTCGAGATGGAGTTCAAAGTTTTCTTAGACAAAATTATGCACGGCTTTAAGTCTCGGCAGATACCTGAAGATCAGATTATAAAACTGTGGAGAGCATTTCGACTCACTTTTCAACGTGAATCGGTAAAAATTGGGATAACCATGCGCACCAGAAGTTGTGGCGACTCAGATGACTTCATTGGCATTTCATGTCGTAGTATACAGTTGTGCGGTGCGCTTGAAAATTACTTGAATTGTGAATTGATGAAAGTCCGGATGAAGGCAATGGACGACGAGTTATTTGGAGTAATTTTGAGTGTCTCTGAATCCCTTGTAACGCGCAAGCAGATTTACTGTTCGTTCTACGCCAATCGTAACATTAGTTTTACAATTGAGAAACTTCTACGTGTGTATCATTCTCTTACTGTTGCTGCTGAAAACCTCCAAAGGTTTGCTGATGCTGTTACACTCGATCTCGGGGGAATATATGGATGGCGTGGTGTGATATCGATGGAAATTTCTCTCATGATCAGTTATTTTGACTCCACCGGCGGTGATGATGCTCCTGGAAATTTGTCGATTAGTGAAGAGAGCGCAATCACAGACATTGAGCGTTGTTTGATGTACTTCAAAGATGAACATGGTTCCGGTATTTTGTTTGATGGACCTTCGGTGGCGTATTGCTTAGAATCCGTCTGCAGTACATTGTCACTCATTTCATGCTCTTCTTTGGAAAAGACAGCTAGAATGCTGCTCAAGACTTTTCAACTGTCTGAAAGCTCCCATGGTTTCATGTTAAATGTTACTGCTCCTCCACCATTCCGGTTATTTGACATGACTACCAAAGATATGATCGTGGAAACGGGAGTTGTTGTCTCTTCAAACATGGACGTTAACAACGAAATGCAACTATTTGAGCAAGTTGACAGAGAGCTGTTCGGTGCTCAAACGTCCCATCTTAATGGGATCACAGATCAAGCTTGTCAACATTTGGCCAACGCAGTCACAACGCTTGGTGATATAAAGCGAAGTAAGCGGAATAGTAATTTAGCCGTGTTAGCGAAGGCTACAGGAATGCGGGAGTTACTTATCCATACGATACTGTCAGATATTCACTTTCGTGACGGGCGAAGCGAATATGCTATCGCTGAAGCCAAATCCGCGTTACGGATTTGTTGGAAATTGGTGAAGAAGTTTACTGCTATGCCGTCACCTATTGATGCTGGATATTTCGAGTTACCTCCAGAAATCTCAACAGCGAATCAACTGCACAGGAAATCACCACATTTCCTCGATTTCATGGCGCTTGAATGTTCTTCTTGGGATGTGTTGATAGCCGCAAAGTTGTTACTGTGTCGGATTGCAACACTCTACTGTTTATCAGATCAACCACACAGGTTCGCCCTCTATTAATCGATTCAATTATCATGCACAAACTGATATTATTTAATTCTTGCACCTTGTAGGGCTGCATCTTATTTGACTGAGGCGATGCGCCTGGTGGGTGGTCTCAGTCTGTGTTTTTTCCGCCGAGGGCCATTTTACGAATATGCTGAATTGGAGCTCAATGCCAGCCGATTGGAAAAAGCAAAAGCAACTATAGCAATACTGGAATCAAATTCGAGAATGGGCATGTTAAGAGATTCCGATCATGCTGTCGGCGCTGCAGAATTCACGCCCTGTTCTTTCATGGAGTCTGATTTGGCGTTCATTGAGCAACGGTGCAACGAAATAATACAACGAGGGGACATTCACCTCAATGAAGGAGACCAAGAAACAGCTCTGTCTTTCTATTTAGAAGCGATTGAGACTTTATCTAGCAATGGTGGTGGGGAATCTTGTATCTCCAAAGAATTGGGGAAGAGCAAAGCTCGTTGTTGGCGTAAGTACACGCATCTATTGAGTCAAATAAGCGATTTTTCTGACTCAATAGCAGTGGAAGAACTACTAGTAGCAATGAAGAAGTTCAAAAAGTCCGTGAAGGGCTGTGGTGCGCATTTGGAGCGAGTAAAATGCAAGCTCGAACTAGGACATATCAACACAAGATTGCTGCGATCGGGCTCACTTCAGGCATTTACCAGCTTGGATCGGACGCTTGACTTGCTCGAAGAAGCATATGTACTTGGAGATCATCTTGGCATTTCTCACTTGAACCAAGGATTGCGGACGACATTAGGAATGGCGTACTTCACTGAAATTGAGGAAAAGGTTGATTCCATGGATGGGACTGAACGAGCTACTTTCCTTTTGTGGGCTAGCAGCGTGTTATTGGCAAATGCAGGCAGTTTTGACGCGAATGAAAAGGAACTAGACACGGACAGTGATACTTCGACACAGGAAGCTTTAACGGCGCAGCTTGGCCTTTTGACTGCTGAACCAAGTGCAATCCAAGAGTTAACACCACGTGAACACTTAACACGAATGGTCCAAGACATGGCTGAGAGTATTCAGCAACTACCCGCCAACTGGATTATTGTTTCGGTAATGATAGGCTTATCATCTGAGCTTGTGATTACACGTTTCTCGGTACGTATTTTGTTGTCGAGGGTTAAATAGCGTGTTGTAATGTGGCATGTTGACTTTCGTGTGTACTGTATGATAGACAACTGGGTCTGCCCCTATCTCCTTTTGTTTGCCTAATGTACACTGGACAAAGTACATTCGCGAGATGGATGCCATCATTCAAGACTCAAGGTATGTTAGTGTTAATGTTAGCTTGCATAGATCGTGATCTAACGAATGCCATGTCTTCAAGGGATATTTTATCTGGTCATACGGCTGAAGAAGCGAGCTCCTGGAACACGGACCAAAAGAAGCAATGGTGGAATACCCGCGAACAGCTCGACGGACGTATCAAGCAAACAATTTTCTCGATGCAGGTATAATCAATTTGGAAACACTTGAATGATTAGTAAAGGGTACTTACTGAAGTGCTTCGCTTTGTAATGCTCAGGAAACGCTTGGGTTTTGGCGATGCTTGCTTGTTGGAGGACTAAGTGCTGCTGAAAGTGAAGTCGTTCAACACTGTTGGGATCTGTTGACTAAGCGCAAAGCTGGTCCCATCAAACATGCTGATAGGAATCACGCTCTGCTGTGCGCGATCGCTCACGTCGAGCAGTGCTTGTCAGATAATGAAGTCATCGATGGACTGAACCACATTGCAGCAGAAATTGAGGTGCCAATCTTCAATTCAGCAGCACGAGAAATCCTACAATTGCTACGGATGAAGCTAGAAGACTCAGAGTCGAAGTCTATCCCATCTAACCCAAAGTACTCGAGACTGACGAGGTTGAGCACAGAGCAGATCACGAAGTTGAAGCTCGGCGAGGTGAAACAGTTCCTTGCTGACGAAGGACTCAGTACCGATGGATTAAAGAAGACACTAGTTGAACGTCTTATTGCTGCCCGCGACGATGTCCTCGTCAAAAACCTGCGATCATCAACAGAGGGCTCTAGCGACCGAAGATCCCCCGAGTTCTCAACAATATTGATTTTGAACCACCAGTTGCAGCAATTCCCATGGGAAGGCATGGACGTAATGGATCTCTGCAGCAATGTGACGCGAATGCCATCCCTCGATCTGATTGTGCAGAACGCCAAGCTTTCTTCATCAATTCGACGAAATCGTGTGCGCTTTTTATTGAATCCCGCTGGAGATCTCAAGTCGACACAAAAGCAACTGGGACCAATATTGGAAAGCGGAGCAGCAAAGTATGGTTGGGATGGAATTGTTGGTGAAGCTCCAGACCCGGACGAACTTAGGTAAGTTCAAGTTGATACGTTTGGCTGTGTGATATGTTAAACTTACCATCCTCACAACGTTTTTGTACTGTAGAAATTATTTATTAGCCGCAGACTTGTATATTTATTGCGGTCATGGCTCCGGGGAGATGTATTTGCATCGCGACAAAATCCTCAGTCTGCATTCCAATTGCAGCGCCGCCCTGTTGTTCGGTTGCAGTAGTGGGCGGTTAGAGCGGGAGGGGATCTTTGGACCGAGCGGTGCTGTGCTGGCGTACTTGCGTGCGGGTAGCCCTGCAGTGCTGGCGATGCTCTGGGACGTAACCGATCGGGACATTGACCAACTGAGTGTCAAAGTGCTTCAAGAGTGGCTTCTGAGCGACGACACCTACACGAACGATAAGCCATCGCTAGCTCAAGTTCTACAGCACTCGCGAGATGTTTGCAAGCTCAAGTACCTAAATGGCCATGCCGCCGTTTGCTATGGACTCCCACTCTACGTGGCAAAGGAGTGAGTCAACTTGGGAGCCGTCTCAACTGATGTGTGATACACAAACTGCAGACGCGACATGTTAAATCATTAGTAATGCAAAAATGTCGGCCAATCACAGCGCACCACTGACGTGGCCCGTAACCGCCATTCGTGACTCGAGCTAGCGGCGCCGTCTTCGTCACCTGAGGAATCTCACCTCCATCCATCAGGCAATTCTTCCTGAAGAGTGCAAGAGAGGACATGGTGCTGCTGTGCTCAACTCCGCCGGACCCACTGCCTGTGGACGTGGATGCGACTCGGTCGTTGGTGCAGGAGGTGGTCGCGTCCGCTGCAGCTCGAGAGCACGTTCGTACCCAAGCTGCAACCACTTACGGACGTTGCGTGCTTGGACTCGGTAAGGAGATAGAATGACTGAATTGAATGCGTATTTGTGACGGTATTAATATTTGATTTTCTTGTATCTGTTGGTAGCGGGGTTCTTGACGATTGCGACAGATTACTTGGCGTCATTTGTAAAACGCATGTATGGCAACGTGAATGAGGACGACATGAAGATTGTGCACGAGATCCTACTTCTTCTTGCGGAGACGGTTGTTGACGAGGACAATGCTACCTTTATTGGTGAGTAACCAAGGAAGCTCTAATCGGTAGATCTTACTGACGTGTGTTCTTGTAGCACGTGTCGGAGCCCATCCGTTGCTGATGCGTCTTATGGAGCACGAGAATGAAAACATCCAGGAGGTAAGCTCCATCGAGCCACATGAATTTGTGAATGTAGCAACCGTTGACATGCTTTGCCTGACAATATTTGTTTATAGGCAGCAGCTGAAGTCGTCTCCGCGTGCACGAGCAGCCCATCCGCCATCACATTCCCGCACCGAGTGCGTCAGGTGGGAGAAGTGGAACGTTTGTGGCCGCGCGCAGTGCCGCTGCCGTTTGATGTTCGTGACAATGTTCCCAAAAATGCTGACGGAAGCGAAAGCACGCTGAACGTGCTTATTCGCCAAGTTCCGACGCGCATGACTGGACAGCGGAAAACAGGATATTTGTTGTGGGGTGCGGCCTTCGTACTCGCACGCTGGATTCACAAACACCGCGATCTTTTTGTGGGCAAAAGCGTGCTCGAAGTGGGCAGCGGTCTTGGACTAGGAGGCATCACTGCGGCAAGATACGCGAGTCTGACTACGCTCACGGACTACCAGGCCGATACCTGCACAGCTCTCGAGTATAACGTGCAGCTTAACAAACCGTTCACTCATCAGTTTGATCCTTTGAAGCGTGAAGTTAAGGTGTCATTACTGGATTGGGACCTCACCGAAAGTATCGAAGCTGTATCTAAGGCTGAAGTGATCATTGCCAGCGACATTATTTGCGAGCCAAGTACGGCTGAGGGATTTCTTCGGGTGGTGCGATATCACGTGCTGAGCAATCCAAATGGCGTGGCCTACCTCATGAATGCCAATAGCCACAGCCGATTTGGTGTCATCCACCTGCATGCGCTTTTGGCAGCAAGCACCGACCTGTCCTACACCATCACACCTGTAGGCGAGTTGCCGGATGGCGCAGAACTTCTGGAGACTGTCAATGACGCACAAGAGCTGTCCTACGAATTCTACGAGATCCGTGCTGCTTCTAGCTAAAACAAGTACCATTAGAATAGAGTGCATTCACTGTTGGTATGATCTTAATACACAAGCTAGAAATGTCATATCTACACGAAGATGTTGTACACCACATGCCCCGTACAACGAGAATCATCAGGAAAGCCATCACCGGTTGGGTTGGAGTTTCCAGGTATACCTGTAGCAATGCAGGAGCAGCGCCCTGATCCGCATTTGTTGGATTTCGCGCGTTGTAATTGTTCCTCGCGAGTCTTGAATTGTTGACCAGGTTGCGGACAACTGAATGGCATTCGCATCTGTATTCTCTTCCAGATAGGGCTGCGCTGACATAATGTTTGTTGTGCAGGGGTTAACACGCACGAATTGCAAGTACGGCAAATACGATCAGTTCCAGCAACACAGGACGAAACCTCATATTCGTCTAATGTGCATTGAGTACATGGTGCGCACACACGATCCGTTGTTGGGGAGCAGGCGACAGACACAAATTGACCCGATCGGCATTCGGTACATGCTAAAACAGAATGATCAGGACAGGTTAACAAAGTACCATCAAAGCAGGACACTTACGGAAGCAAAGCGTGTCTTGTGTAGCTCTGCAAGCTTCAAGAGCGAACGAATTATTGGGACACACACTGCATGGAGCGCACTTTCGGTCTTTAAGATCGGAGCACGAACTCGTGAGGTACGTTCCTGTTGGACACACGGAGCAGTCTGCAGCAGCAACCTGGAGCAATTTAGGAGGTCCTATGATTTTGACAGCGTTACCAGTGTAGTCTGCAACAAATGTACTACCCATTCCCAAAAACGTGCTTGATCGGACGATTCCGATTTTACCAGATCCAATACTGCTGAGAGCTGTAACATCAGTGCGACCCAATTGCAGCGTAAGAAAAGTGTAGTCAGCTGGAAGACGGTTTGCATCTCGCATTGTAGCTCCACTTAGCGGATCTGGTTGCGGCGAAAAGAGCCGTGTGGTCGAAGATGAGAGTCGATAAATATTGAAACCTGTTGCTGTATCTGATAGTGAGAGTGCTTCGATGGTCAGACTAGAAAAATTCACACCCTCCGAAAAATGCAGCTTTAATAATCGACGTGGCAAGTCCAGACTGTATCCCACGAGCACGGGAGCTACCGTGTCCGCCGTGAATTTATCAACCGCGATTGCTGTGGAAGCTACTGTCTTGTCAGGAGAGCATGCGAAAATTCCACTGCTTTGACAACTGTTTAGAACGTATTGAAAAAGACCCTTGTCAACACTCAAGAACGTGGTTGTAGCAGTTTGAGCCAAACCAACTACACGTTTGAGCGAGTTCAGATCTCCTGCACCAATGTTCAGGACAATTGTTGTTCCATCCAGACTACTTGTCGTCGTTTGCAGCGCATTAAACCTAAATGTTGGTCCGTTCAATTGCTCGCTTGCGGATTGCAGCAGCAATTTTGTTACATCTAGTGTCGAACTTTGAACTGAAGTACTCATTCGAAGTGTAAGCGTCCCGAACACCATGTCCAAATCAAATGAAATCACATGAGGTCCTTGAGCTATCCGTGTTAAACTCACTTCGAGGGTATCACAATTTCCGACAATTGCACCACGAGCATCAGACAACTGCAGCCGAAATGAACGTGGGTTCGGGTCGTAGGTTGGAGGAGTTAATATCTTCACGAGCACCTGTTTCACATCTGAGTCTTCGTTTGCCCAACTAACGACTGTATTGGTAAGAGGCTCAAAGTCGACACCCGATGTAGCTGTACCAGCAACGGTGTCCACGATAACGCTCACAGACACAACGAAAGCTTCAAAATTGCGTTGAATTGCCACGGACAGCACACCAGGTTTCGATACTACAACTCTGGGGCAAAGCTGTAGGCGTGAGCTCGTGTTGCGCGAGGCAAGCTCAATAAAGCTCAGATCTGGGTTTCGCAGTACAAATTCCAGCGGTTCACGAGCTGCAAAGTTGATGTCGCCAAGAACTGCGTTGACAGGGCTGGTAATATTCACGTATGTAGTGTTAGCTTGAATGCCAGTAATTGAAGCTCCGTGATTGTTGCGTAAAATAAGCGTCACACGTCGAGTTGGTAGTCGTGGATCTGCCCGAGCCAGAGATTTCATTATAATTTGTCTATCACTTGTGTCTCCCTCCTTCCAAGATACTGTGGTCTCCAACAGTTCGTAATCCAAGCCGGCAATGGCTGTATCATCCTGAGTAGCAATTGTAACAGAGCAATTGCCGTCGCTGCCCCTACGTCGCTTAATCACGACAAGTGCTGAGCCTCCCGCTATTACGGAATATTTGGTACTTGCACAGTCAAAACAATCTGCATCAAACTGCAGAGTGCCGGACTGTACATTATTAGGTCCTGCGATCGTAACAACCATTTCTCCATTGTCTCCAATTGTTCCTGTACCAATCACAGCATTCGCTGCAGCTTCAACGGTGCCTAATCGAATAACAAAGTTTTCTGCTTGCTCGTAGAAATTGTCGTCTAATATTTTCAAGACAATATTTTGTACGCGTGTCGTCGAGTTGGGATTGTCGTCACGTTTCCATTTCAAAAGCATCGTTGTTGGAGATACCAGAGTAAAATCTCCTGGTGAGCATGCAGTCTTGCAAACAATCTCGAATTTCACACTAGCTGTAGAGGTTGTGCCAGCGATCCAAAGCACTGGGACAGTTAACGTATTTCCTTCTGCGATAGTCACTGCAGAATTGTTAAAACTAAAACTTCCAGGCACCACTAACAACACGAAAACAGATCACAGGGTTAGCACGTATGAAACTCTACATCATCTTGAAAACTTACGGTTGGCTGGTGGCTCAAGTATAATCTGAGTTTTGTTCCGATTCAGATTGATCTCCGCGCCGATAGCATCGTGCAGTTTCAATGTGAAAGTTTTTGCGATTTCTTGAGGTTTTCCATCGTTGTAGATTGGCAGGTAGAGTGCTTTTTCAGCGTCCTCACCGTCTTGCCAAACGAGACTCACGTTGAAAATGGGCTTGAAATCACGTCCAACCACAGCATTCCCCACGCCAGGAATCGATGACACATAAACAGCAGCTCGGCCATCAGATCCAAGACTGCGCTGTACCGTGATAGCAGCGACTCCTAATTCTTCAGTGGTAGAATAAACATCTTGAGCGAACTGGAATCTCCCGTTCGCAACAGCCTCAGCACCTCGCAACGCATCAAATATCTCGATGATAGCTACAAACAACAACCAAACCCATGACCTACGTCTTGAGATCATGGTAGTAAATGGATCGGTGACGCTGAAATAACTGAACGAAACCTACCGACGGATGATCGCTGACTTGGAGGCAAATTGTTAGTTTTGATTAATTTCACGAAATGGGGAGGGCATCGGTTGTTCATGCACCGCAAGATATCCCTGGAAGCTCTCGCGAAGTGTTCCAGGGACTTTTTAAAGACTTGGGGATGCAAGCGATGGCACTTGAAGCGATTTTACGCGCAGTATGCGGTCGAGTGGACAAGTTGGAGACTTGGTTAACGGAAGTGAGCTTCGGCATGACAGAACTTGATCTGAAACTACGAAACATCGCACACAATATCGACGGCACTGCTGCAGTGGACGATGAAGCTCAAGGACCACTTCGATGGGCCATTCCGACAAGTGAAGATGTCCATCCAAAAGCAGCTACAGTCAGCAAGAAGTTGGGATCTGACAAGAAAGCGGTGCGTGTGACTGGGATGGCTGCAGCAATTCTGGATCGACTTGCCACTACTGGAACCAGTACTCCTGCTGTGGTCGAAGACGAGAAAGTTGAGAGAAGTGGTGTGAAAAAGAAGAATAAAGACAAGAAGCACGGCACCAAGAAGGTGAAGACAAACGTAGTACCAGACGTACCTGAAACTCCACCTCCCGCCAAAGTCGAGATAGCCCCGCCTCCAGCAATTCCACTACCTGTTCCAATACCAGAATCTAAGCAAGTTAAAGCAGAACCTGAAGTATCTGCCATTGAGCAAACCGAAAACAAACCATCGGCTAATGTGAAAAATGTATCAACGGAGGCGACCAAGAGAGACGTACCGGTGAAAGCGCCAGTCGTCTCGAGTCTTTTTCCAACAATTCAAGTAGAACGAACGATTGAACCATTCGTACTGAAAGGCACTGCGCACACTACTCCGGTAGAGTCTTCTCCACCAAAAGTTGACCCTGTTCCTACACCTAACGTTCCAGACCTGGAACCAGCTCAACCTGTTCCGCTAATTGGACCACATACACCCGCTGTACCAGCAGCAGAAGTGGAGACAAGTGAAATTCTTCCGTTAGATAATGATTCTGACATTGTTCCTTCTCTGAATGAGAATCCAGCAATTGAAGAGCAGAAGTTAACGAGACCAACCACACCACCGCCAACCACACCACAACCGGTTGCGACACAAATTGATCCCCAGCGTATTGCAGAAAACCAAAATTCAGTGCCAGTTCTGTCAACGCCATCGACAGCTAAAGTTTCACTGGTGCAATCTCCAATTTCAAAACCCAGCGCTAATGAACCTATTGGTTCTGAAGGAGAACTAAAATCGACATTAATTAATCACTCGCCACCTCCAACAGAGGAACCAAAGGTGATACCAGCACGAGAATCTACCATGGCAGTCGAGAAAACAATTAAGCCAGCCGAAAATCCGACACTTGCCCCCCAACCATCCCAGGAGACCAAACCACTACCTTCACCAACGACAGAACCTGCAGTAGATCCTCTTTTGCGTCACCGAGCTTCTACACATCGACGATCATCGAAAATGGCTCCAAGACCAAGTTTCAGCAAGAAAATTGAACGTGTTAGTGACAACGAAGCTGCTCGTCAAGCGTCAGGAAATATGCGTGGATATCACTCAAGACCGACTTCTATTGCTCTGCCGGCACCCGTTGTCGAACACGAGCCTCAAGAAGAACCATCGCAACAACCAGAGCTGCAACCAGCACCAACTTTACAGCCAATTGATCCTCCGACCATGCCACCACCGATGAATACTACAATGCCGGACGATATCGACGAAGAAAGTAGTGAAAGTAGTGAAGGCAGCAGTGAGTCTTCAGTAGATAGTTCTGAATCTTCTGATTCAAGTGCCGACGAAGAGCAGGATGAAGACGACGAAGAAGCCGGCGCTGCTGTTGAGGAGATCTCGAAAACGATGCTTGCTCTCAAGAAGCTCAAAAAAGCTCATATGCTATCGCCTGAAGAAGAAGTAAAGCTCAAAGAGCGAGCTCACAAGAAATGGTTTCAGCTCAAGGGCCATATCAAAGAAAAACAAAAGAAGGATGTGACGAATATCTTGCTCAAGCGCAAGAAGAACGTGTTCACTGTATCATCAAGAATTGAGCTGCTTGAGGAAAAATCTCGTGAGATTTTTGCAGCCCTCAAACAAATTGCGACAGACATGCGTGATAAGAGTGACCGAAGTGCACATGAAACCCTTCGACGCCGTGTTTTCGATATTGAGCAAAGTCTGCTGAACATCGATTCAAGATTCGCCTCGCTTTCGGCCCCTGCTTCAGAAAAAGTTAGCGAGTTGGAGAGTGAAATCGACTCACTTCGTGTTGCGATTCAGATGCAGCTTACCACAGCTCAAAGTGAGGCTACCGATGCTACCGCTAGACATTTGTTGCTCGAGGAGGCACTTGCCAGTCAACGAGGAGCAGTTGAAGCACTAGAGCTAGTTCTAACTCAAGATATCCCAGCCCAATTAAATGTCCAGGCCGATCTGTTCTCTGAGAAGCTGAAACAACTGCCTGACTACCATGCTGCGATTGAGAATCTCAAGCGAAGCCTTCGACGAAAGGCTGACCTGAAACTACTCAAAGAGTATGTGCATCCTTTGTTGGGTTCCGTCGCAGGTTGATGTCTAATGTGTTATGGGCATGTGAATACAGATTGGAAGCGCGTTGGCTTGGGTTGGACGCTGAAAGCGAAGACTGTCTTGTCCGTTGTCTGTCTTGCCATAAAGAGGTCACTCAGCCCTACAATGAAGTTGACACTCAAGAGGACGAGTCAGGAAATGGTTCTCAACTCCGCAAAGTAAATCCGGGGCCATCATCAGCTCGTATCTACCGTTCCAACGTGCCATTCAACGCTCAAGTGATTCATGACTCCATCTTGGAAGAATTCCCCGATGTCTCGTTGTTTTCCCGTCAGCCGTTGATGCATTTCCCGGTTCAAGATGGTCAATCGTTTCAACACCAATCCGCAGGCGACTCCCTCGCAAGCGAGAAACCTCCTGGAATTCGAGTACCAAGCGTGAGATGGTCAAACCCACCAGTGGAGATCAATCTCAAAAAGGTTCTCAAACCCGCTCAAGCGGCTCCGCTCAGGTATGTGTCGTGCTGTTGTTTTGAGTATCATGTTCTACTAAAGTGGTGTGCAGCCTGATGAATGTGACTGCAACAAGAGCCGTTTTGTCTCCTGACCGACCGATTAGCGCGCCAGTTGCCGCGATGAAGCGGAAATCAAGCGGCTCAACTAAAGCCAAAGCACTTTTGAAGTCACTTACGCCACAACTGGAATAGTAGCAGTTGAAGTGCTAATCAATCGAGCAGGTAAACACAAATGTAGCCATGTTGACTTCAACCATCTTTTCGACCAATCGTGAACCAGGATGTGCTGCAGGAAGGAGGTAATTGGTTGATTTGCCGCCGCAACTGTTGGCTGCCCGAGCCGTTTCGCCGTATACAAACGACAAGATGTTTTTCTAGCAGCCACTCGGTCCGAGGCATTGGCGGAATCTCCTCCTCGAACGTCTCTCTTCACCATGTGCGGCATCATCGCGTTGATGCTTGCGAACAAGTACGAGCACTGCAACCAGGGGCTCTACGATGGCCTCACCGTGCTGCAGCACCGCGGACAAGGTGCAACTGACCTCTCTCTCTCTTGCCCTGATGTACCAATAATGCTCATTGCTCTCTTCCTGTAGACGCCGCGGGCATCATGACGTGCGAGAAGAAGCGCCTGTTCCTGCGCAAGGACAACGGCCTCGTGCGCGACGTCTTCAAGCAGAACCACATGCTGAACCTGCGCGGCAACATGGGCATCGGCCACTGCCGCTACCCCACGGCGGGCTCCAGCTCCAGCTCGGAAGCGCAGCCCTTCTACACCAACTCGCCCTACGGCGTGGCTCTGGCGCACAACGGCAACCTCACCAACTCGCACGAGCTCGTGGACCAGCTGGCCAACACCAACTTCCGCCACGTCAACACGGACTCGGACTCGGAGCTGCTGCTCAACATCCTGGCGGACGAGCTGCTCAAGCGCGTGGACCAGCCGCTGGACACGGAGATGGTGCTGGACGCCGTCACGGGCGTCTTCAAGCGCTGTCGTGGCGGCTACTCGGCTGTGGTGCTCATCAACGGCTTCGGCATCGTCGCCTTCCGTGACCCTCACGGCATTCGCCCACTGGTGTACGGCACCCGCAAGACGCAGCACGGCACCGACTACGTAGTGGCTTCCGAGAGCGTCGCTATCGACACGCTCGAGTTCAAGACCGAGCGCGACTTTGCTCCCGGTGAGGCCATGGTAATCAAGCAGAGTGGCGAGATGACCTCTCGCAAGTGTGTGCCGGACGCCAAGCTGTCTCCGTGCATCTTCGAGCACGTGTACTTTGCTCGTCCCGACTCGTTCATTGATGGCGTGTCGGTGTACCAGGCCCGTCGCAACATGGGCGCCAAGCTGGCCGAGAAGATCTTGCGCGAGCGTCCCGACCACGGCATTGACGTGGTCATCCCGATCCCTGACACAAGCCGCACGTCGGCTCTTGAGGCTTCGCAGAGCCTCAACATTCCGTACCGTGAGGGGTTCGTAAAGAACCGCTACATTGCACGTACGTTCATCATGCCTGGTCAAGTCGCGCGGAAGAAAACTGTGCGGATGAAATTGAACGCCATCCGCTCCGAGTTCGAGGGCAAGGTTGTGCTGCTCGTGGACGACTCGATCGTGCGTGGCACCACCTCCCGTCAGATTGTGCAGATTGCGCGTGAGAACGGGGCCAAGGCCGTGTACTTCGCGTCGGCTGCTCCTGCCATCCGTCACCCCAACGTGTATGGTATTGACATGCCTACGACGGAGGAGCTCATTGCCTTCAACAAGACCGAGGCCCAGGTGGCCAAGGAGATTGGTTGTGAGTGGATGATCTACCAAGACCTGAAGGATCTGGAGGACTGCGTGCGGCAGGAGAACTCATCCCTTGATAACTTTGACTCTTCATGCTTCGACGGCAAGTATGTTACAGGTGACGTGAACCAAGCTTACTTCGAGCGGTTGCACGCCGAGCGTTGCGATGCACGCATGCAGGCGAAGAACATGGGATTCACACCGTTCAACCGCACGATTTCCACCCCGCAGTCTGACGAGAGCATCGACATGTACAACGCTCCGCAGTAAATTGGGAATCTCGTTAGCTGCTTGGACTGAACGAGGGAACCAGTCCATTAAGAAGGCCCTTGAGGTCGAATGGGCTCCTGTCTAAGGTGCCGAGGAAATGCTTCGAGTCGTCACTTTGCGTGGCTTCCTCATCTCTCAAGCATACTGAACATGGTGGGGTTTGTCGAACCTCTTCCTCTGTAGACTCTACATAGAGCAAGAAATGAACATTGTTTCTTTCCACACGCTCCAAACACCAAAACGAAATACTGGAGGAGAGTCTGCAATTGAAAAATCGCTCTCTTCCTAACGAAACAGAACAAATAGAATTTTCGTGGTGGAATGCTGCCGCATGCTGCGAAACGCTTCCACGCACTGTGAGATTTGCTAATTGTATGTCGGGAACTGAAAGGCATCCCTCAATCCAATCTACTGGAATGGCACGTTGTTCTGCGCAAAATACGACTGCAGTGACGCCAACGTTGCAGGTGTCGGCAGTTTTGTTTGGGCGTATGCCAAATGCTGGATAAACAACAACAACAGAGTTAGATGCTTAATTCTCTCGCACATCATTCGATAGGAAACTTACCACACCAGGCTTAGAAGCGGACAGCTTCGCGATCGACTCGGCAAGGTAGCGGGTCGGCACCGGATATTCCTGCAAGTGGTCAAGCGGCACTACTGACGCGAAAAACAGTTTTGCGTAGCCGGCTTCATACCCCGTCTGCTCCAGTTCAAGAAGCGATTCATCCTCGTCCTTGACTGCAGCACCACTCTCTCCAGCCTCTTCAAGCACTTTTACCGCTGCTACTAGCATTTCTGTCCACGCATCCAAATCGGCGACACAAAGCTCTGTTTCGCACATCAGTCGCGTCAAACCAATTACACAAGCCTTCCGCTCAGCGGGACCACGGCCGCGCGCGTTGCACGTCAGCCACACCGACTTGATGAACATGGTCGACATTCCCTTCTGAAGAGCTTCCAAAGATGCCAAAAACGTGTCCGGACCCAGCTTTCCAATAAGCACAGAAACTGTGTAAACCAGTTCCTTTACGTACCCCATGGAGTTGCGTCCTGCCATGCGGGTCTGCAATCGAATCATGAGAATCTTTACGATTTCATTCAGGTAGCTTGTGTAACCTTCACGGGGCATGAAGGCAAAGAGTCCTCGCAGAAGAGAAAAGGCGTTTGCTTCCGTAGACCTGGATGAAATCAGCTTTTGGAACACGCCGAGAATTCCTTGCACCGACTGAGCAACATCATTCGGAGCCTTGCGCATGTATGCTTCGATGAGCTTCACAATAGCTGGCACATTGCTAACTCGTTCCCACAACGTAGGGTTCAGCAGTACAGGGAACATGCTCTTGTATGCGTCGGACACACCGCTTGGTCGAAGTTCCAGCATCTGAGCTAGAACCTGGTACACATAAGGCGACAACGCCTCCACGTCGTTCGTCAACACCTTCTGGAACGGAGGGAACAGCAGTTCTTCGAAACGTTCTGTCGCCGCGGGGTTCGTCTTGCACACATTAAGGATCAACACGGACAACGACTCGAACAGGTAGTGGCTAAATGACGGGTTGCTGGGGTTGGCGCAAATGCGGTTCAGAATACTTGTGAGCTTGTTGACAGCCATATCTGTCAGAGGCAAGATATCTTCCTTTGCCACGTTCATCACTCGCATAACCACTTTCATCAGGTAGTCATTCTCCGGGTAGTTCGGCTGCTCAAGAATGTTGAAGACGTGCTCCAGCAGCTTGCCCAGATACGGTGCAAGGCGCTCCTTGGAGAACCGCAGCGATCCTGACGGGTCTTTCACGGTTAGAAGGCGCTCCAGACAGGCAGCAGCGTACGTGTGCACGACAAACTGGGATGGATCCATGCAGTTCATCAAAAGAGGAAATAATTGGTCCATGACCTCCACTGGCATCTGGCTACGGAATGTGGAGACAAATTTGATCGCGTCGGCCTTCAAGATAAGCGAAGCCTGGTTGGGGGTAGAAAGTTCCGGCAGGACTTCGGCCATAAAGAAATCCATCAACGGCACCCTGTTATTCACCTCAGACACACCACGCAGACGCGACTGCTTCATCGCCGAGATAGCAATCACAAGGTTAATCGACACATCCTTCATCGTCCAGTTCCGCGCCGGATCCGCCTTGTATTGCTGCAGATGGGTCTGAATCGTAGTCATGCAGATCTGCGTGACAACTTCATCAAAGTTTCCAAGCAAACCGCGCACCAAGTCGCGAGCGGCACTGCGGCGACTGTCACCATCCGATCCTTCGATATCCCGGCGAATGTAATCCATCGGGTTGTCCTCAAACAGCTCTTCATCGGACGATCGCAGCTGCAAGTTGGTCACGACAATGCCGCACAGCTCCGTCAGCACCTGTGGAGACTCAAACAGCGCGCGATGGAACGACCGCGAGGCTACAGACGTCAAGAACTTCATGCACTTCGCCGCAAGCTCATCGTGTTTCGGGAAGAGCGTGATGCGGTTCGCCAGCAAGTTCCAAATGACTTCGGTAAACTTCTGCAGAAACGGTTTAAACTCTTCATCGTACTTTTCCGCATACAAATTGATGTTCTCCACAATGGCCACGAGCAATTGATCAATCACACCCGGTTCTTCTTCATTGTCTGCATCCACGAGTGCGGGGTTCTCGTAGCTAAAGTAGCTCAAGAATTCACCCATCCAGTCGGAAATGTGATCTTCAAAGTACTCTGGCAGATCCTGCCAGTTGAGCGAGTAGAAGATGCGACTCATGAATCTCAGCGCCATCACCATCTGCGCCTGCTGCGGTGTAGCAACTCCAGGAGCACGTAGCGCAACACCCGTCTCCTTAAAGAAGAGCAGCAGTGGCTCCTGGAAGACGTCGAGACAGTGCTTGAGCTCTCGGAACAGGTCGTCGGACTTGAACACGTTGCGGAAGCGCTTGAAGATGGTGTTGGCGGTCATGAGCACGCCGTTGCGCACCTGCCAGTCCTGCTCCGTCTGAAGCTTCTGCACCAGTTGGGCCAGCAGATCCGTCCACTGGGCGGGGAAATCGTACTCTCCGATAGTGGTGAGCGCCTCGATGAGCTGCTTCTGCAGCGTCTCGGGCATGCGGCACATGAGCTCCACCAGATGCTGCTTCACCAGGTTCTTCTCGTTCTGAGGCACGCAGCCCTGCTTCTCGGGGTCCCAGTTGTGCTTGATGAAGTTCTTGAACAGCAAAGCGGCGGCCAGACGCACCTCCTGCTTCTCCGACGCGCTCTCCAGCACCTGAAGCAGCAGCAACACATAGTTGGGCTGCGCGGACAGCGTGTTCAGGTACGCCTCGGCGCCCTTCCGCGTCTCTGCGAAGGGAGACAACGTGCCCTCCAACGACTGCCGCAGCAGCTCCATGTTCGGCTCCGCCATCTTAGGATCTTGACTTGTGGTCTGTATTGCGGAATGGTTGCTGGCTGCAGGGGATAAACCTTGGTGTGCGATACACCAATTATCTATTCTTAAGTAAATTATCTGTCGTGTGTCCAGATAATTTACTTAGTGGTAACTTACACGTTACTTCGTACGTGCGTTCTCACTTGAAGACCTATTTGATACACCAATTATCTATTCTTAAGTAAATTATCTGCCGTGTGTCCAGATAATTTACTTAGTAGTAACTTACACGTTACTTCGTACGTGCGTTCTCACTTGAAGACCTATTGCCAAGAATGACCGAAGACAGTGATACGCTCGCGAGTGACTTGCTGCAGGTGAAGAAGCTCTTTGCGAACAACCATCTGAGCGACGTGTTGTTCGTCTTCTCGTCTGAGGCTGGAGATGGCAATGGCGCTGGATCTTCTGCGTCCAATGGAGAGAAAAGCGGAGACGATCATCTCATCCCTGCGCATCGCTTAGTGTTGGCGTTGCGCAGCGGTGCGTTCCAGACAGCGTTACTGCGAGCCAAGAGCAGTCAAGTGCCGGGTCAAGTGCGCTTTCCGCTGAAGATCCACGTGCAAGATACGTCCTATCGCGTGTTTTATTCGCTCTTGAGGTTCCTGTACACGAACGAATTGGGTCAAGTTGAAGGCAAACCACGGGAGCAGGAGGAGTTTTGGCTGCAATTGTTGCGAGCAGCGTTTGTGTATTTGGTGCCGTCGCTGATTGACATTTGCGTGAAGAATGTTGTGGGGTTTTTGGTGTTGGAAGAAGTAGAAGAAGGCGAGATGGAAGAACAGAAGCGAAGGCTGCAGAAGAAGACGCTCGATGTGTTGGTGTTTATGGATACAGTGTTGGCCACGAACGCATTTACTCGACGGAAAGATCCGTCGGATTCTAATACGAAGACGCCGCCGTCTTCTCAAAATGGACGGATTGGAGGAGACACCAGCGGCTCAGTGTTGACGCGATGTACTGACGCGGTGCATGAACTGCAGAGTATGTGTTTGAAACAACTTCAACACATGGATGAAGCTGCGTTTGAAGAGTTGTTGCAAAGTGATACAGGACGACAGTGCTCTACCAAAAGGTTGTGTGAGATTCTGCGTTCGAGGTCAGATACACCGCTGGTTGTCGCGATTCGATATCAACTTGGTCGCGTTGTGAACGAGTTGCTGCGGCTCGGAGAACCGCTTGACCAAGTGGGAAGTGATGAGACTGAGTTGCCCCTTGTAATAGCTCTGCAGACTGGAAACACCAAAATCATTCGCCGCCTGCTTGTCGACGAAAGCGCACCGTTCTTCCTCCTCACCGACAAGGTTCCGTTGATTTTTTTGGCTAGTGCGAGTGGAAATGTGCAGCATTGTGAGATACTGATCACACAGAATGCTGCTGATGTAAATATGATTTCTCAACTGAAAGACGGAGACAAGGAAATTACTACAGAGTTTGGCCATCAACAGACATCTTTGCATGTTGCCAGTCGAAATGGCCACAGTGGTGTCGTGGAACTCTTGCTACAACATAATGCGGCTGCTAATCTGCCAGACGAGGAAGGTAACACAGCGCTACATTATGCAGCAAATATCGAAACTGTAGAAGTATTGCTGAACAGCGCGTTCCGAACAAATGCCAATATTCCCAATCGGAGAGGTCGGACACCGTTGCATATTGCTGCTGCACGGGGAGACGTTGCTGTGGTTGCTTATTTGATTCGCCATGGCGCAGAGCAAGATATTGTAGACGACCAGGGTCAGAACGCCTTCCATCACGCTGCTGCTAATGGTCATACAGCGGTCACTCTTGTGCTGCTTCATGAGAACGACGTTGCCAAAACTAAAACGTTGGCAGCAACTAGTGACCAAAGCAACGAGAGCAATGGAACAACAGATGAGACTCTCTCGGATGAATCGCTACAACAATTGAAGCAGATAAGTGACAACACTGGTGAAATCGAGGAGCAAGAGGAACCGAGTGGCTTTGACATCAACCAAGAAGATCTGAAGGGAAACACTGCGTTGCACCTGGCAGCTATGTCGCCGTCTGAGCGATGTCAGAAAATGATGCAACTGCTGCTTGAGAACGGTGCAGATCCGAATCGATCGAACTGGTTCGGCTACACTCCGCTTCATTTATTCTGCTCCCACCAGAACGGACCAGCATCTCTTATCAACGCGTTTGTAAGTGAGCAGCGCTGTTGTCCTATTTACTAGGTCTAACTTTTGTCTTTGTACCAGATTGAACATGGAGCTAATATCCACGCACAGAGTTTAGATGGTAGCACAGCTCTGCACCTCGCTGTCGGTCGAGGGAGTGAGGACGTCGCCGTGGGGCTGGTGAGTGCTGGTGCCTTCGTGCACTTGCTGGATGCAGCAGGGCGCAGCGTGGTGGACCTCGTAGAGAGTACGAACCAAGGCTCGATGCTCGTGCCTGTGCTGCGCAACCTGTCACGTCCGCCCGAGTGGGTCGGCGACGAGCAGACCACGGACTGTTCCTCGTGCCACACCACGTTCCGACTGGCCATGCGCAAACACCATTGTCGGCATTGCGGTCGCACCATTTGTTACAACTGCTCCAGCAACAAGATCGCCATCCCCAAGTTCCAAGTGCTCAAGCCTGACCGAGTCTGTGACACCTGCTTCGACGTGTTGGCCTTCCGCAAGTTGCTGTAAGATCGCAATTTCAACTCAGATGGCTACATTATTCTTCCGTTACAGCTGTTTCATTATTGGTTAATACTTAAGTATTATTGTCAGCGTGCAGTCAAGAATAGGTCGAGCAGCTCCACCAAGTCCTGCTGCGTGCGACCTCATTTGCTGCATAGACGCCCTCTCTGCTCCCTCCTACTCGCATGGCCTCACGTGGAGAGACTCCTCCACCTGCACCCGCGTCGGTTGCGTCTGAAAAGGCCTCGAAGACGAGCAATGGCGAGTTTGTCGTCACTGTGCACCTCGTGGGTGCCACTCTACGCTGCGTCGTGAAGCCTCAATGGCCGTGCGAGGCGCTGCTGGGCGTGGCTGCTGAAGCGTATCACGCTGCATTCCCGGACACGGAAATTCCCGAGTGCAACGTGGTTTTCCACCGCAAGAAGCAGAAATTCCTCGTGGCTGGAACAAAAATCGTCGAGTCTTGTGCAAGTGGCGACGAGTTGGAGCTCGGCGTGACGCTCCCAGCACATGCCAACGCTCCAGTGGACGCTACGTCATCCGTTGCTGCTAGTAGTGTGAGTGAAGTGGACAGTGATGGAGAGACCAGCGAGTTCTGTGTGATGTTCCACAAACTCCCGTTGGGGTTTACCATGAAACGTGGACATGACAGCAGCACGGAGGTGGGCACAATCTACCCCAAGAGTGCAGTTACGCACTTCCCACGATTGGCACCAGGTGTGACTATCGTGAGCATTGCGGGTACTCCACTACAAGATTTGGGACTTCGTCAAGTGCACGATGTCATTAAAAGCGCGGTACTTCCGTTAAATATCACTTTCCGAGGACCTGAGCTGATGACTTCGCCTGATGCAGCTCAGTCACCTTCGAGGTCGTCGGCGTCAGCATCACCAACACCTCATTCGCAGCACGGAAGCCGCCATAGAGGGTCTTTTGACCGCCGTAGTGTTCGGAGCAACGGCAGCAATGGAAGCGGTCGCAGTCGTAACAGTCGGAGTAGTGGGCGGGGAAGGAAGAAGAGTGGAGATTCTACTCATCCACAGGGTGCTGATAACCAACAGAAGATACCGCATGCCGATTCCAACGAGTCGAACCAACATAGTGGACCAGAAGATCGCCACGAAGACCGCACAACTGAAGGGGAGCTCGTCCAGCAAATTGAGCAGCTCAAGGTGGCACTACTTCGCAAGCACGAAGAAGCCAAACAAATTGCGCGCCAGCTTGAGATGTGCTCTGAGAAGCTCCTCACTTTGCGTGGTGATTCTATTGGCGTGCGTCAGCAACAGCAGCAGCAGTCCAAACAAAATGGTACTCCTCGTTCGCGTCGTCCAAGTCCAGCGCCGAGTGGTAATGGATCCAAGGTTCGACTAACCCCTGAGGTTCTCGAAGCCATGGACCAAAAAGCGGGTCTTCCTCGACGAGACAATGGCGCCTACGCTTCATCAAATGTGTCATCGATCTCTGGATATTCGGCCCAATCCATGCCTGCAGTTCGTTCTGCAAGTATGCGTGCTCGAAATGCTCGTGCAGTGGCGCTTGCTACTGTCGACAACGTGTCGGTATCGTCCTATACATCGAACTCGTCCAACACATCCGCACGGCGGGGAGGTAATCGTTCTCCGCGTGGTGCGGCACTTCGAAACCTGAACAAGCGCTACAACTACATGCCGCAGAAGTATGCAGCTGGCGCAACGGGAGCTTCAGAGGCTGGAGCCACTTCATTGTCGTCACGTGGAGCTGTGATGTCGCGTGCACGAATCTCACGTGACTCGTTCATTACTAAGAGCGAGAGCCCTGGTGTAGGCTACTACGATGTACAGGTTAAAGATCGCGTCAAAGGTGGCGAAATCGGCGACTCGGACCGCTCGTTGCACTGGTCTTGAGCGCTTTGGGCACCTCAACTGGAAATTACTTGTAACAATGTAACCAGAAGCGCTTATAATTTACGCATCGCTAGAGCATGACAGTGTTCCCTCGTTAGCATAGCAGCCCAATTCAATTCAATAGACACTGTCCATGATAATGGTTGTACGAGTATGTTGATTAGCTTTACTGGACAAGCTTCTCTTAATCTGCACGTGCAATACCCAACTGCTGATTAACGCATGGAGAGAACTCACACACACGCCAGCGCCAGCCCAACCTCTCCTGTCATGATCATTGAGCTTGTATCGAAGCAAGCTCAACCACACCGCATGAAGAAGCCGGCAGCGACATAAATACTTGACTACGCCCTAACAATTATTTGCTCCACTCCTCGCTCGTCACTGCATATGAAGAAGCCTCGAAAGACGTCAAAAAGTGGAGTGATAACCTTACGAACCTCAGAAATCAGCCACGCCGGTAGGTGAGTCATCCCGTTCGTAGATGTCCTTGTTTCTAGGGCCGAAAGTCGCTTCAAAGTGTTCCCAAACTGCTTGGAAACACGGAGCCACCTGCTTCTCGTCGTATCCAGTGAGCACCGACAACTCATCCCTCCAGAGCGGAGCAACGCCCAACGCCTTGCGAGAAGCCACCAAAATGCTCGCAGCGACAACTGACGGTCGATACACCTGCAACGAGTACTCCTGCAGCACCAGATCCACAAAGAACTCGGCATATTTGCAGTAATACGCATGTGCTTCATCCACCAGCTCAGCCCCCAGTACTCGATCGTCCGCAAAGAGCACAGTCTGCCCCATATAATGCTGGAGAAAATGCAGCGGCGTCACCACGGCCAGTCTCCACCCCAATCTGTTACACAAGCAAATTTAGGATTGACATTCCAACTGCTATGACGAACACCCTACTTTTGAAAGAGCTCTGCTTCGGCGTCACTGATCTCGTCATACGAGTACATGCGGTTGCCCATTTCCCAGAACTCGGCCATGGGCGGCAGCTCCTCCTCTGTGCCTTGGAACTTGAGTGCCATGCGCAAACAACTGAGCGCCAGCAGCTGGAACCGGTCCTTGCGAGGCAGCGGCTCCTCCCGCGCCAAGACCTTCTCGAGATACCCCACAGCTGCATGCACGTGCTCCTTGCGCATGCGGAGATGCGTCTCCCCTACTTCGGCCATCCAGTCCACCAGCACACGACGGTACTTGAGGTAGTCGTACTGCTTGGAGAAGTCTGGTCGCACGAGCTCCTGCCGCAGCATGGAGCGGTACACGACGTCCACGTCTCGGTCTTCCAGCGCCACCAACTGGATCCAACTAGTGTCAATTACGATCGAATTTAAAGGAGACATTCACACGTACAGTCTGCTCCTCGAACGACAGCGCGGTGGTCCAGGGCGCGTCCGACACGAGGCCCAGCGCTTCGCCCGTCTCCGACTCCTGCGAGCTCAGCAGGTCGTCGTCGTCCAGCACCTCGTCGCACTCGAGACATTGCGCTTCCCACTCCATGATACTTAAGTACGCGTGTGTACCGGTATGATGCAGGGGGAAGTGAGCTGGAGGCAAAAGCGCAAATGTTGGACGATGGCAATGCAAACCACCTGGCTGCTATGTGAGACCAGGTCATACAAAACCCAAGTGCCGCAGCTTTGAAGCCTTGCTTAGCCCCGTTTATGCCGCGAAATCACTCGCGCATCTCGATCGAAACATCAATTCACCTCAACATTCAGTGCCGCAAAACCTCATTTAGAGAGAGAGAACTCAATCAAGTGCATCAATGTAGTTTCACAACACTTGGAGTGATGGTGTTTGTTGCTGATGCTGAATATGTTCGTTTTACTGTGTTAACAGTGCGCGACAACCAAACGCTGGCGTTGTAGCTAAATTTACGCGACTCGTGAAACGGAGACCGTGTACTCACACAACGGTACGATGAGGTATTCTCCTCATGAAAGACCCCTAGCCCGGATATGCCGCTGAAAGTCGAAAGACCGAAAGGTTGATCGCTTCGATGCTTGGATGGATGTCGTTCCCTAGAAGGGGTTTAACTCAACGGCATTTTACTGTGAGGATACGACACTTTGACACTGACAAATTTTACTTGGTTGGCACTGATATGTCTGAAAGTCTATATGTAGCCATCTGCCACTAGATCTGCATTTCCTAGTCCTAGGATAGTCCTAGTCATCCAATTGGGACAACATGGCGACGCCACGTGCAACCCAATGCGCCTCGGCTCTGCTGGTTGGCAGTCGGATGAAGCAAATGAAATTCGTCGAGTGGCCGGTGGTCGATAATGTACCACGTCGTTCACTGCATTGATTCGCAACAGGTTAGGATAGTTCAATTGAATAAGTACCAATCTACTAAACGTACCTCGTTTTGTAGACTGGACAGGAGTACGAGCTCCGTTGGCTCATTTCGGTCTTTTTCACCGGTCGGAACAGCAACACTGGAGCCAACGAGAATAAAACTTTGGGGTCTGATTCAGCCAACTCATTGGTGCCTTTATCCCATTTGGCGCCTTCGAGGAACAAACCCCGTACATATACCCCATCCTGAAACAACATAGTACAAGGTTTGAGTTTCTCTACGAACTACCAAGTACAAAATAAGCGATGCTGCGGTCGTACATTTGGTGGTTGGGCGTACTCGTTCCGTGGCATTGGTTCGTGGTCGAAGGCCAGTTGATCGATTGGTAAAGTGTACTTTCGTGCATAGTTTTGACTGGCACCAGTCAAGAACGCTTGTGTGAAGAAGAAGCCCGAGATCCAAAACACAACTGGTGGCTTCTCCAGTAGCCACGTGTTGAAGAAAGCAATGCGCTCGAGCAAGTCCGTCACGTAGCTTCCCAGTGGTTTCAACGAAGGATACGACTTGGAAGCCCACAAGACTGGGATTTTGCCGTAAAACAAACTCTTGGACACGTTTTCCAGTTCTGCCGACATGACCACGAGACCTTTCAGTGCTTTGCGCAAGCTTTCAAGACTCGACCGAATGGTTGACATGAGGTTGTTGAAGCGTACGAGCTCTTGACAAAGCACGGTGTTCATGGATTCGTCCCACCGCACTGGGTAACGAATCTGAGCAACTTCCATGTCAAAGTTCGGTGGTAAGCGCGCCAAAATATCGGTGGCAACAACTTCCACGAGCTCTTCTTGCGATCCACTGCTGCCTTCACTACCTCCCCCGGAACTCTGTGTCAGCAGCACATCACGACAAAGTTTGGCTGTTGCATTCTGGTCTTTCGTGATTGTGGCATTATCGTGAAGCCCAAATACTCCAGGAGGAGCTACCAAAGGCAAGCCTTCAATGAACTTGAGATACGAGTCGTAGTCACCATCAGGTGGTATCGTGTACACGCCTTGTTCATCAAACGCATAGCCGTCTTTGAATACGTCCACGCAGTAAAATTTGCCGAGGACAGACATCAGCGTCCGGCGATCTTTGTCGTCCGTCACACGTCCACCGTAGTTGCACTCACCTGTGCAATAATTCAAAGCACGTAGTGGTAACTGCACATTTTCATCGACGAACATGGCCAATTGTCGGATGCTGATGCTGAGGTCGGATTCATTGAATTCATACTGAATGTTCCAACCCAGTGGCCCAAATTGCCGACGTTCGCGTACTAATGCATGGAAGAAACATAGCGAGTAAAGCAGTGCCCGGAATTCGGTTCCTTTGACTACAGATTCTAGGAAACCGTTCTCGCCAATCGGGTCAGACATGTAGGACCCCATTAGGTTTGCACGAAGACCTTGTGGCGGTTCGTTAGTCATCTTTACACCATTTTGCAATACTGCCGCTGGGAACACATCAGATGGATAAGTCGTACACCACAACCGGAAGTCTGGGTGTGTGTTGTCGAGCTTAATGTCTTCAGCGATTTTTTCCATGACAGGCATCCAACTTGGCGCTAAATGGCAGTTCTGCAGTACAACCCACGAACCAGCTTCACGGGCACGAACAATCATGCGTTCAGCAATGGGACCTTGACCTTGGCCGAGTGAAATTGTCTCTGCTACTTGTCGAAGTGAGTCTGCAAACTTGAGCACGGAACTAATCGGATCGGATCCTGGTGACAAGATAAATACTAACGGTGATGACACGCTGCTATCCGAGTACGAAAGCGCCAAATCAAACTGCGGAGGCTTCACGAACTTTTCACCCATTTCTTTGACCAAAAATTGTTGAACGCCAACGACAAGAAGATCAGGACGAATACACCGCAGGCCCAAAAGCCGACGGAACTCGCTCACTTGTCCTAGTAGGCCAGGGAACGGAAGGGTATGACCGATTGGACTATCGTAGACAGATTTCCACTGTTCATCGTTGTCGATAAATTCTTCAATAATGCCGTGAAAGGCCGACAAAGCACTTAGTCGTGAAAATTCCGCCCACTGTTTATCACTGAGCCATAATTTGGCTGGGTTTGGTGGGGACTCTGAAAGAGCAATACCCCCAGTTAGCAAGAAATACCACTCGCTGCTTTCAATCTCTTGCTTGCCTTGCTTAATCGAAATACATAACAGGAACGAGAACATAAGCTTGTCTTTCTCAAGTAAAGAACGACAAATATTGCGATAGAGCGAATACGTGAAATGGGCGTCGAGGTTGTGAAGTCGCTGCGTAAGATCTGGTGATCGATCACTGTTTTGGATGCTTGCAATAAACAAGTTGATGAACCAGGACAATGAATACTGGTAGACCGGCTCAATGTTTGCAAGCTGATCGATACAGAAGAATAGCACCTGACTTGAGTAGGCCACAGGTTTGTAGCCTTGTCGGACAGTATCAATCTCTAACTCGGTCTTTTCAGCAACTTGCTGCTCCTTCTTAATTTCGTCTGCGACTTGTTTGCTCTGGTTCATGGTGTTGATTGCATCTTCGTCCTCAAGAATATTACCTTGGGATGACGACAGAATATTAAGAATCTTGTCTTCAATCTCCTTCAGTAGCCCCTTATTGCGTGCGTTCTGCACAATCAGTTTGTTCTTTTGATCTTCCAAGTCTGGTCTCTCCTGTGCAACAACGATACCTAAAAGTTGATCTTCTAGACCGTGTGGTGTGATCATAAAATTCAACAGCGTCACCTTCACTGATACTTCTGGCAGATAGTGTGGGTTACGATATTTGGTAGTAATGTAGAATCGAAAGCTTTCGGCGTATTCAACTGTCGAATCACCGAGTCGAATACACGTCACTCCACCTTGTTTGAACGTCTGCTTCAGTAGCAACGGTTCAAGTGACGGATCAAGCTCTTCTCCAACATTTTCCAGCAGCACCGGCGTACCAAATTGAACTGAATTCTCTAGAGTTCGCATGTAGTCGGCGTCGGTGAGCTTAATTACCGTCATTTGATTATCTTTTTCCATGTTTCGAATCCATTTGTTAGCTTGACCTTGAGGGTCTATCATTAATGGCCACCGTCGTGAATTGAAGACAATGATACCATTGTCAATAGAGAACCCGTCGGTCGGAAGCCCATCAATGTTCCACTTTCGAATCTGCACAGCATCACCAAGCGATCCATTGAGAGATGGTAAATCACTGCAAGGAATATCAAGTTGTTTGCAACGTGCTACCCAGTCCTGCACGGAATCTTGTCGGTATAACGATGTGAAAGGCCCAAGGTACGCTACAACTCCTGCTGATATCAAAACGTCTCCTGTCAATCTGCTGTATTGAACAGCTAGTTGTTCCGCAAACTCAGTCCAACGAGTCTTCTCACCTCCGAGACTTTCAATAAGTGTAGATGCTCGCACTAACTTTTTGCCTGTAAGATCCACTTGGTACTCGAGATTTTCTTTTTGCTTGGTGGCAGCGTCAAACTGCCGCTGCAACTCTGCTAGACCATCTTCCACCTCTTTCAACTGGGACAACTTTTCATTCAGCTTTTGCATAACTTCAGCAAGCTGCTCTTCGGCCACCCTTAGAGCCTCACGCTTAGGTGCTACAACCTTGGATACGTTATCATACAGAGCCATTGCATGAACCCATTTACAAAGTCCTGCTGCTGCTTTCGAAGCCTTTTCAGCCTTTTCTGGGCTAAAATTTTCGTCAGCAATGTATTTACTCACGACGATCTTCATCGTTTTAGGATCAAGGTTGTCCTTGTCAAACTTCTTCAGCGTCGTGATAAAAGTCGGATCACTGAGCATTTTCTGTGAAGGACCCCAATAATCCATAATACGCTTTGATGGATCTTGTGGGTCTGGAATACGCGCTGGTTTAATGCCAAGCATCACACAAACACCTTCACATACCAATTTCACACCTGCAGGCGGGTTGCTCATAGCTTTGACTTCATTGATCTCACTTGGCTTGATGGTGTCCAGGGCCTTTAAAGCCTCTTCCAGAGCTGGAATAGCTTCTGCTAGATCTGCTTCAACACTAGCCTTCTGCTGCTCACACTCAGCCTTGGAAGCATCAGCTACGGCAACATCAGCTTGTACTTCGCTACGCTGAACTTCGACCCCCGGGAGCTTTGACTTGATTTCCTCCATCAAAATATCAGTGTCTTTCTTAGACTGGTCAAGAACAGGTTGCAAGTCTTCCAGCTCCTTTCGCATCACCGCCACATTGTTTTCTGCAAAATTGATCTTTTCGAGGCCAACGACGTAGCGGTTGCGAGCACCTTGAACTGCTTCACGACGACGTGCCAGGAAACTTTTGAATGCTACAATGAGTTCAAGATACGAAGTCGGCGTCACGTAATTCTGTCGACGCAGAGATTTTAAGAATCTATCCGAGAGATCCATCACACTCACATGGAAGTATTGGCACGTGTCCACGATGGCCTTTCGGACATTGGCACTATCCATTTCTACATCAGCAAGGAACTTCTCGGCCACAGCCACTAGAGCATCAGAAGGCCATGCAGTGAACCAATCGATTGTGCAACAGTTAATTAGCGAGGGGAACTTTCGCAACCTGTCCCTGAACGCATCACCAATCGGGGAGCATGCGAGCACAATGTGCAAATTACTACGCACACGCTGCAAGAAGAATGCGTACAATTGGGTTTGGTTCATATTATCCCCCACCGTTTTGCCAAATTTTTCCTTCACGTGAGGACGGACTGCTTCACAGATACCAACGCGCTCATCGTACGGGAACAAATTCGGGATTTCTCCCGAGTTTAGCATATTGTTAATATCTTCCACAAAACCATCGTACTTGATCTGCGTGTCACTGAACAAGAACACTAACGGTCGAGCTCCAGTACCAGCCATACGCAAGACATCCTTCATGTCCTCGCGCCACTCAGTCATAGTATAGTTCTTGGATATTTCAATCTGCTTGATCTCAAAGTCAACGATAAACGTCGATAACCGCGTAAGACTTTGTCGTCCACTACCTCCCACACCGACAAGAAGTGCATTACCGCCAGGCATATTCAGCACGCGAACAATTCGAGACAAATGCTCAATAGCAAACAGAAACATAACTAGATTCATGGGTTTACGGCTGATGCCGTTATACTCAGTCAAGTATCCGTCAAGACACTGAATAAGTTGAGCAATACCGTCGTAGTCACTATCCAGTCGAACATCCACTTCCTTGTATAGCCGTGGGCTCGCATCAGGATCAATGTAGTCACCAAAAAACAGATTTCGCATGTCAACTGCTGAAACTGGTCCATCTGAGCCACGTTTAAGACTTGCAAACACTTTATCAAAGTTCGTTGCGAAGTGTTTGATGGTGATCTTCTTTTGAGTTTCATTAAACCATTCTCGATCCTCATCGTCAATCAAACGGTCACCGATCACTCGAAGCGATTCATGCACCCACAGCTTCACTAAGCTGTTGGCATTGAATTGGTCATTCGGCACCACCAACATGATTCCTTGGACAATTCTCGAGAAATCTCGTAAATTGAACGTATAATGAGACTTCTTTGGAGTGGGAAGGAGTGACATCATGGCAGATTGATACAACTCCAACGTTGCCGAAACCACAGCTTCTGATAGACGCTTCACCTCCGGAATGAACGGGTTCGAGTTGAAGTACCAATCCAAAATAGTGGTGAAAATACGAGTGAGTGTTGTATCATCGAACTCCGAGAAGCATAAAAGGTTGAAATGACGAAGCAACCGCGGGGTTACGTTATTTCTTCCTCCACCTGGTGGTCCCATTGCTGCTAGTACAATGGTATCAACAATTTTCCGCCATGACATTTCCTTCAGATCGTAATAGCCCTCGCTGTCGATAAGCTGCCTTACCAATTCAATAGGTGGTTGTGCACCATACGTTTCAACGAGCGGCATGTTGAGGTCATCGACGAAAACGATGGCAGTTTTTCCTAGCGGTGGGCCGAACACACCCTTACGACGCTTATCAAGCTTGCCGTCGATAATATTCTGAGTCATATTTGCCGAGGTTTTTGCAGAGAACGACAGCATTATCACTGAATTTTGGTCCTGGGGTAGAACCTCATTCAAAATAGAGGTCATGTAGCAAGATTTTCCAGTTCCTGTCGGACCGCACACTAACACCTTCCTCTTGTTGGATACAAGGAGTTGCACTAGATATTCCAACTGAGCAGTGAAGATTGTTGGCACGACAATCTGATTGAACGGTGTATTGGGCTGAATCACGTATTGATTGATCATTTCTTCCCATTTCAACCACTTGCTTTCTTCTATGTTGAAATAGTAGTCGTGTAGGTTACCCTTGCTGGGAACTGGAAGAGTTAATGAGTACGTATTTTTGCCCTCCTCAAATGCTGGTTTCTCCCATTTGCGAACTTGAAGCGCTCGACTTACAACAACATACTTGCTTTCAAGCCATTGGATATTCTCCATGATTGAGCGCACGAAATCACAAAACTTAGTTCGGCCTTCCGCATTAATGCTCTCACCAACAGACCATGTTAATGAGAACATGAAAAGTGCCTCGATGGTAGCCTTCTTTTTCGAGCTCGCATCTTTCGGTAACTTGCACAACTGCGCCTCAAAAATGTGAATGAGGCTCTGCACGAGGTTCGTATCAACAGTCGGCGAAAGCTCAACCAGCTCCTTCCGAACAAACGCAATGCATGGTTCAACGAGCCACGAAAACAAGAAGTAAATGAGATATCGTTGCTCAGCGTTGATTTCAAACGGCCCAAAGGGTGATTCCTTGCTGCCTTCCACCACAGTGATGGAGTCTAACCATGAATTAAGGACTGGAATCCATCCTAGCTGTTCAGGTTCCATGTAAATCATGCCACAACGAGATACAGTTGCAGGTGATGCAACCAATAAATCCATAGGCTCGAACATCATGCTCATGACAGAGCTCATCGCGATAATCTCACCACTCATCAAACATAATTTACGGTTATCATCAAGAACAGTATTCATATTTTCGATCCAGACTGCATCAACCGGTCCGTCAAACATCAGCCATTTTCGCTCTGGAGAGGGGTTATTAGCCAGATTTCGGTAGTTGATGGCAAGAACACCGTCTTGCCATTCGTGAGAAACAGCATCAAACTGACCATAGAGCTGTCCCATTGTTACCGACTTCGGATTGATCACAGAAACGATAACATTGGTATAGCGATAGTCGTTGGGGAACTCCTGGTGTAAATGTGCCAGCACTTCCGATAACACTCTCCATGAGCAGGTTTTACCTGAAAATGGCATTCCTACAACCATGAATCCGTGTCGAACGATCATCATTTCGTAGATCTGGATCACCTTCTCCACAAAGTTGGGCACTAGTTGGAGATTCAACTGTTTGCACACGTGGTTGATTGAGTTTAGCATATCGCGTCGATCAGGGGGATCAATCGTCACTCCAGGGAATAGATCTGATACGATACCATTGAAAAGAGGCACGTCGGGGGATAGGAACTTTGGTAGGTTGACATCAATGATAGATCTCAGTACCAGGGTATCTTCTCGCAAATGACCTTCTGCTCGCTTCAAGTTTCCAGCCGCTCGAAGTACAGCCATTACGGCTCTCATTCCGTAGTCATAATGAGATTGGGAAGACAACTGCTCCGAGCACAATGTGTATGTAGTTGTGATCTTCTTGGATAGTGCACTAGCATCCATATATCCGTATGAGTAAAGCATAATCTCAGCAATCATTGCATAATCCGGAACCATCATCGCCACAGTACGGAACAGCACTTTCAGATTGTCAGGTAGTTCTGCTCGTCCTGCATATCCAGGGTTCATGGTAATAAACGGGCAACATGTTGGATTGAGCCGTAAATGTGTACCTTCAAAAATGAAAGTTTCAACGTGTTGTGCCTTCGCCAATTGAATACAAAGAATTTGCTGCGCAATCACGGACAACACCTCCAATTGAATACGGTTGAACTCATCAAAGCACGCCCACGCGCCTGAACTCGCGAGACCTTTAAAGAATTTCCCCATTGCAAGATAATCGAGACCATCTGAACAATTGGTAACCACACACTGAATAGCAATAGCTTTTGCCAGATCTTTCGTCGTCTCTGTCTTGCCAGTTCCGGCAGGGCCTTCTGGTGCACCTCCGAGATTAAGGTGAATCGCTCCGGTTAGCGTTCGATAACACCTATCCGTTAGCGGGGTAATCACCAAACGCATGCTGTTTCCAAGATATTCAAACGCGTACAGAGCAAGCGTGTTGATCATCCGACATTCAAGAGTGTGAGGTTTTCCCGTTGTTGCTGACACTCCACCTTGGATCCAGTAGTATCGTAGTTGAGCAAGCCAATCGAAGTCTGTTTTATCCGTGATCTTCAGATCAACCAACTCAGCGATCGTATCACGGTTGTGAACGTCCATGACTACTAGAGCTCCTAGTGTAATACGAATTAGCTTCGGTAGTTCACCACGGACCATTTCGACAGTTCGCTTCAGCTCTGTTCTCAGCACTTCTAAGTGCTCCTTCAGTGAATTTGGATCACTGGTACAATTATTGAGTGCTTTTTCACTTTCTTGAGTCCACATCGTTTGGTTCACAGCCAACACCACTTGCCCTGGCCACTGCTGCACCCACTCCAAGCGATCCTTTGTTGGATAATCTACAATAGATCCATCCAAATGAAAAGCAACACTCTTCTTCATGGTCATCTCAACCTCTTCCAGCCAAATCTCGACATTTCCTCCCGAATTGTTCGGATTGATAAGATTTTGTGCGATCTTCTCGTATCTGAAAGGTACTTTTTCCATTTCGGGGCTCAGCATGGCGGTGATGTCCAAGTTATCTTGGAATTCAAGCTGGAAAATACCATCAAATGCCTTCTTGAGGTGTGGTTGCACTCGCAACGGATCTTTGGTTTCTGCGAGAATTTCTAGCAACTCGTCGTTGGACAAGAAGAAGAAACGCGGGAAGTAGAGCCGCTTTGTCTCCAGATAATCATTCAGACCTTTCTGAATTGTATCCAAGTCTGCATTGGATTGTTGTAGACTTGGTAACAAGTCGCTGCGTTCTGCAACAGTTAAAACCGCAGGAGAAGCCACAGTTTCTAGCATATTGCGTCGCCAATTTGAATCCACTTTGCGGAAGAGTGCACCTTCAACAGGCATTTGACGCATAATATCTTCTGAGCTAAAAATCGGCTCCAAGTACAGCCAAGTTGCTTGCACCTTAATCCAGTTATCCATTATGTCCTGGATCGAGATAAGCATTTTCTCCCACTTACTAATACGCTCAAAGTAGGGCTTGTTATACCGACTTCCGCGCATGGATTGGGTCTTCACGATTTGGTCATCAATAATTTGTTGGATTTCGTCAGTGGAGCACAAGATAGAAGTACCTGTTGCCCGATACTCTTTTGTCGAGAAATTAATGCCCACCCATTCAGTCTCCATCTTATCAAGCGCTTTCTCCAACGAGAATTCTTTCGAGGCACTGACACAAGTTTCTTCGATAGCACTAGTGAATTTGTGCAAGCCGAGTTCTATCATCTGATTGATATTGGAATTCTCATGAACGTGTACCTCGATTCCCGTGATGCGTTCGATTTCCTCCCAGTGCCTCTCACGAATTCCGGGAGTGCACAAAAGTACCATCAATGGAATGATGTTATCAAGCATGTCGTCCAGGGTTTTCTTAACCTCTTGTGCCATGGCAATTGCTGTTGCGTATACGTCGGTGTTCTTTTCGCATTCCTTGATAATTTTGACGATGGTGCGTCGGAACTGGTCACAGTCACGCTCTATCTCTTCGGTATTCACACTTGCTAACGGTGCCTCGCGGCTAAATGTTACCTTCTCCATTGTCTGAGAAATTGTAGTCCACAATTTCTCGATCGGGCCAAGCATGTCAGCTAGATTCGATAATGCAGTCTGATTGTTGGTTATATTCATGCCCAGCATTGTTTCTTGTTCTTTAATTGATTCCGCCTCAGCCTCGTCATCTTCCAGAGACTTTCGAGCAGATTCAATGCGTTTTAAAATGCTCTCCGAGTCTGCAAGATTAGAGTAGTCTCTCATTTTCTCTATACGACGCTGCAAGGATGAAAACTGGCTGGTAAGCTGCTCTTGGCGGCCTTCCACGATAAGCTCCAGTTCATGTTGGCGCTTAGTTTGGAGCTCCATGCTTTTCCGCTGAAATCCTTTGATGTTCTCAGGCCACCGAAAAGTATTGAAGAAAAGCTGGATCTCCTCACGACCCATTTGGAAGTCGAAGTCTTTAAGAAACTGGATGCAACGGCATACGTCTTCGTAGAGTTTGGTATTCAGAACATCAATGAGTTCAATGCTGATAACGTAGAACTTATCAAGAGCTTTGAGCTCGAATGAATCCAATGGCTCCGTTACTAATTTCGCCCCAATTTGCTCATATTCTGCAATCATCGAGCTCATATGTTTGACATTGTCTGCTGATACTTTGCTTAGAATTTTGTTTGCGTGGGCTTTGATCTTGTTCACTAGTTTAACTTTCACATCACTGCACGATAATGCCAAGAGTTTGAAGCTGTACTTCTCGCAGATCTCGTCCTTCACACGGTTTTCTAAATGTTTCAATTCGTTAAGCTCGTTTCGATAGATCATGAGAATATCGTTGGCACTCTTTGGCTCTGTTACACCTTCACCGCGCAGCAACTTGTCACTTGATGCAATCAACGCCTCGAGTTTAACCTCATATTCACCATTAATCAGGTAGTCATAAGGCTGGAAGAGCGCAAGAATTTCTGTTGGGTCGTGCATATGCTCTGCAATGAGTTCCGCCAAAGTGTTTTTTGCTTTCACGACGAAAGTGTCATCTAAAGTCATTGTGCTCGGCCCTAAAGTTGCTGCGCTACGAAGTTTGGGTGGGATTCTCGTTTGACCATCGATTCTAGGGAAGTTGTGTGAGGATTCCACGATAATATCGATGCACGACGCAATTTTCTCTCGTAGAGCGTTGGGAGAAGGGTCGATGAAAAACCCGTCCTGAGGTCGTACAGTTCCATCACTTATAATAGTGCAATCAACAGCAAGTAACAAAGCTGACTCGCCTTTATACGATGGACTTGAGAATTGACGAATAAAGCCAACAAACGCGTTCACCGATGCCTCAACGGATTCTCTAAGATTCCTTGCCATCAAAACTGCTGCTGCGTTAAGGACACCTGCAAAATTCTGGTACAAAGCTGCTTCTGGATCGTCAGGGGTAGCATTTGGATTTCGTAGTCGGTCAGGTTGAGGTTTCTGTGTAAGTCCTTCAATCTCCATTCGGTTATGCAAAAGCTTGGTGTGAGTTTCAAGTTCAGGTGAGTTTCGGGATTGAGGCCTGGTCTTAGAAGGTGAAACGCGATTACTGTACGAGATAGCTTTTGCTGATCCTGCCGCTCCAGGCCCAACGATAGTTTCAGCTGAGTTTGAGTTACTTCGAATGCTATAGTAGCGTAATTGTAGCGCACACTCATTTACCCTCTTTGCTGCAGCTGTAACCCAACACGTTTTCAAACAATCTTTTACAAGATCGGCTCGTTTTGAGATAGCATCCACGAAATGATCCACAGTTTTCGGTAAAGTCACCCGAAACTCGAGACTGTGGACGTCAACAAAAAGGATCGCCGAAAATGCCGTTCCTCCTCTTCCCGTCGGTGACATTTCCCATTCAGGTGGAGGTGTCTCCATGGCCCATTGTTCCTGCAGCGCAAATGCCACGGGGTTAATAGCAAACAAGTTTTGCTGAATTCGACTTCGTGCCAACTCAGCTCGATAACTATCGATTCCTGTTTGTCGTAGTACACGCCAAGCATCTGATTGATACATCTCGTCCATCCACCATTTCTGCTCTGCTTGTAAAAAAGGAGGGTAGATGTCCATTTTCAAGCACGTGTTCGCATCAAGTAGATCGTACGACAACATGCTCCGGGCAACAGTTTCGTAGTAGTCCCCATAAACTTCCTGAAAAATGTCGGCGATCATAGCTTCGCTTCGATCATCAAAAGCTTGTAAACTCTCCACATCCAGTTTCGTCGGTGGGGGTACTTGCAAACGTCTTAGAATACGATGAGGGCGATCCGGTGCCATCGGTACAGTTCTTGCGGCAGCAAGATACACATCCACTTGTTTCCAATAGGCCTCCATTGTCTTCACATATCGTCGCTTCTCCATTTCAAACGTGCGTGGAGTCGCTTGCACAGGTTCCAGTTGCACAGTTTTACTTTTGTTTTCATTCACATCCAACGAGAACTTGGTTCGGGACGTTGGGCTTCGATGTCGAGGTTTCGTAGGAGACGGTGAACGGAAGATGCCTTGACTATTTTCCACGTGTCGAGCGTACGTTCTCGACGCGTCGGCAAATACACTAAGTTGGTCAGCTTCGTCAGTGTCTGGTCGTTCAACTCGCGGTGAAAGAGTGTCTTCAAATGGTTTGGAGGATTTCGACTTGGTTGGGGAGCTGAGTGCTGGACACACTGCCATTGACCTCGCAGTGGGTGAACGCAATGGGGATTTAGTAAACGTGACTGGAGTGTGAATCTCTCGCTTCGTGAAGCTCGAAATCCGTTCAAGTGTGAGAGTTCGAGCTGATTGCGTGTAGAACGCTGCAATTCGGTCACTCAGGCCATAGTACCCTCGGTCTTCTGCACTTGGTAGAACTTTCTCTCCAGGTCGATAGGACGCTTGCAAGAGCTTCCGTTGCTTCCTTGGGGGTTCTCCACTACGTGCCACTGGTCCCATGAGTCCTCCCAATGGTCCCATAGTCTCCAACATTGCGTCTTGAGGTCCTTCGAGGCGATTAATTCGTCTCTCCGAGCGTGGACTTGGCACTTCAACGGAATAGTCTCGGACGTCGCAGTTGCGAGTGTTGATGGCACACTGCAGCATTTTCAGCCTCGCCAAGCGCACGGGGCTGCGTTTGGGCGACCCACGTGCATACTGCGATGAGGTGTCGTCCCAAAGCTTCGACTGGCCCTTCATGACTCAATCTTGGCCTAGTGACGTCCGTTTTACTGGATGAAGGTAATGAAGGGGTGCTCTCAGGGGGGCGCTAGTTAATTGTGTCGAGTATCCTGGAGCTCCTTTGCGATGCTAGACACGAAAGCTGATGCCAAAGACGCCGAAGATACAGGAAATGTGAGCGAACAACACGATGTTGTGACTCAATCTCAAGAGGACGCAGCGATCGCAGCTCGACAGTTCACGATGGCGGGAGTGGTGAGTACCAAACAGCGGCGTCTTGTGGACGACACGGTGGATCCGACGGAATTACCGTCGTACACTTGCAACAGCCCAAAGGAGCAGCTTTGTCTCGAGTACATTGCAGGCTTTCAACGCCAATTCGAACGCATGTTCCCCCATCGACGTCCATTGTATCTGCATCCACCGAACGAAAAGGGGGTGCCCAAGTTCGTATGCACGACTATCCGACCGACATTGTTACCATATCGAGATCTCTACGATTGCCACGCTTTAGCGCGTTTCTTAGCGGGGGTGGTCGAGTACGAACCTCTGGCAAACCCCACGATTCCGCCGGTGTGTCTCCCGTCGCCGTCGTTCACGTTAAAGTGGAGATCTGGAGATAGTTTCGACTTGGCCACACTCTTAGTATCGTTTCTCATTGGGGCGGGGTATGACGCGTATGTTGTGAATGGAGTTGCGCCTGGGTGGTTGTGTCTTCTTGACCAAAGCAAAGCTCCGTTGCCGGTGTTACCCGTTGAAGAGGAATTGAAAAAAGTTCATGCACGGGATACCCCCGATCCATCGAAAATGTCTGGAGCTATGGATGCAACGACTAACGTGAAATTGGTCAGTCGTACGACATTTACGAGCAAATACTTGGAGCGACAGGAGATGGAGGAGAAAGAACGACTTGAGAAAACTAGACGAGTTTTGGGTTTCGAGTACAACGATAATGACGATGAAGAAGACCCATTAGAGGGGAAGCGGACCCATGCGTGGGTACTTATCCGTGCTGGTAAACGTGAAGTCTCAGAGCATTTTTACCTGGAACCATCGACTGGATGTAGTTATTCACTGAAAGACTCGCCCTACACTGCCATCGAAAGTGTCTGGAACCATGAAAACTATTGGGTCAACATGCAGCAACAACCTGTACATCTTACGCTGTTCGATCTGGCCAATTCGACAGATTGGGAGTACGTTTTCCTGTCTGCATCAGAGCGTAAATCGACAAAAGAAGCCGATCAAGGAGCAAAAGAGGATGATCTCAAGATGCTGAGCACCGAAAGTGACAACCATCACGATGGTGATTCTACCGATGACGATGACCTTCTTCTCGATATCCCTCCGTCTTGGGTGACCAAGCTTCATATTGACCGTGCAACCTACAAGAAGAGGTTCGTGAAAGATAGCCAACACGTCACGCTTTATCACCGCGCCAAGGTGGAAGAGTTCGCGGAGAACACTCATGAACAAGGTTTGATTGCGCGGGTGACGATCTTCCGGGACGTCGGCTGCACATTAGTCATGGAGATTCGTGAATACTTCAAAAACAGGAAGGACAAGCTCGAGTCTCGTACACGATTCCCATTTGAAGGTAAATTTGTGGAGCGCTTTGCACCCGGACGAGTTCCGGAAGCTTTAAAATCACGAACCGAGTGGATCGGGTATCGTCGGGAACTTCAATTCTACACAAGTGCTCGTCCCGATGGTTTGGTGACTCGCGAGGAGGAAATTCAAAGACGTGTAGTGGAGCATTTCGATGGCCGAGACGACTTTCTCGTCTTTAGATCCGTCACACTGGCAACCGACAAGGATGAAATCGATTCCAAGAACCCCTACATCTTACCCGGTGGTTCTGCAGGAGAGCTTTCTATCAAGAAAATGAAGGAGAAGTTTGCACGAAACCCGGCGCTTGTGGCTGATGAAGACCAACGCAAACGAGCGTATAACGTTCACGAAGGCTCTATCCGCGTGTATTTCCACTACGCGACGGGCAAAATTACGGCGGGATCGCGTGTGTATTTCAAAGCTCCCAATGTCCCTGTCGAGGTCGTAATGGCGGATCCCAACGCGAAAAAGCCGAAACTTTCGGTCCTGGAGAACGAGTTGCGCGCGTCTGTGCAGGTACATGTCCAATTCCACCTTATTCTTATGTTTCCGTGCTCACAAATTGTGAGTCACAATTCGTTGTGCTTGCTTCATTAGATGGAGAAAGATTGCTACAGCTCCGTTCGTCACGCGGACATCGAAACTCAAGACATCTTGAAGATCCGTAAGCGCGAGGAGATGGCGATTGTGCTGGAAACGAGTTTCTTCGACTGCAACGAAGACGACGCACAAGCCAAAGAGAAAGAAGACGCCAAGGAGCTCGACAAGAACGTACGTGAGCTGGAAAAGCTGCTCTGTGTCCATCTAACCATGTCATTTCCAGGCCAAGAACGAAGTGGACTACCTCAGTCCGTTCCTGCAGAGTGTTCATGCCACTGGAGAGCTATCCAAGGACGACGCTCAAACTGTACGTGATCTGTGTCTGCGCAACCTCAAGGAGCGTCTGCTAGAGCGAGCAAACATCATCCAAGGACGTTTGGACAAGGAGAACGCGCTGCTGGCCAAACGCCAAGCCGCGTTCCAGCGCAGTCAACGCGAGCACGACCAAGGCACCGACGAGGAGTTCGAGCGCTTCTGCAGCGAGACCATGTTCCGGATCCAGATCTTGGAGCAGCGGCTGGCCAGTCACGAAGAGACAGCGCTGCAAAAGTACGCCGAGATGGACAAACGTCTGCACAGCGACCTCCGTCTGCGGGTGCTGCACCGATAAGACCGAGTTCCTTTGGAAGCCCTTCGTTTATTCGCGTTACAGACGAGGAAGCAGACGCCCATACACTTACTATAAGAGACCTAACAGAGTCCCCTTCCTCCACGAACACCCGACCGATTCGAGGCACTTAGTAGTCCTCGTCTCCACCGAACATGTCCATGCCGCCGCCCATGTCGACTTCCTCCTCTTCCTCCACGGCCTTCTCCTCCACCTTCTCGGCGGCGGCACCGGCAGCAGCGCCACCAGCAGCAGGAGCGGCACCTGTATCAAAAGAGGGTGGTTAGTATGGCCTTATCACTGTCATGTGTTCAGTGTTCAGTTAACTGCTCGTACCTGCCGAGGGGCCAGCCAGGAACTTCTCCACGTCCAGGCCGCGGTTCAGCAGGTCGGCGAAGAGCGGAGCCACGTAGGCGGCCACGTCGTTGCCCGAAGCCTTGAAGGTGCTGGTCAGAGCGTCGGCCGTGACCTCCACGCCGGCGTCGAACAGCGCCAGGACGGCCAGGGAGGCGGCGAACTCGTCGCGCTGGGTCTTGCTAAGGTCGGCGAAGGACATGGTGCTCAGGAAAGATAACTGAATCGGTTTAAGCTGCGAGCGGAAGTCAGTATGCGCACAGAGAGGCAAATGGCCGCGAATGACTGGTTCTGCTGGGCGCGGAATATTAGCCAATGACAAGAAGGATGGAGGATGTTGCACTTGGTGGACGACACCTGAAATGAAGGATGCTGCAACTTTACAACTTCAAACTCGAAGAGTTTACTGTTAGAGTCTACTAAGTCATCGTCTTGACTACATGTAGCTGTCTCTGGCCAATTGTCGACTGATTCCTGAAGCATCAGGAACGACACAAGGTCTCTGTATATTGTAGCTGACCAAGCACGTCCTCATGGTTTCTCCCGATATCAATGCTTCCCATCTGGGCGAAGTTTACGAGCTATCCGGAGCCCTTGATACTAGGGCATGTGGTTGCGACTGCAAATTGCAGTTGGTTGCTACAAACCCTCATCCGCTTGTCCAGATGGCCGCTAGCTCAAAAGATACGCAGAGCCGGCGATAGTCGAAGTGCACAATCCACTCGTCGGGCACTTGCCATATTGCGACTCTTGCAGCAACCACTTTCCATCGATGGTGGCCGTACGAAAAAACGAAGACGTCTCCATGGTGTTTTCATCGGGTGCTTCACTCGCTGAGAGCTACCATCGCTCCGTCGAGGGTTTCCACCGCTCCGCTCCAACCACTCCAAGTGGTTTTGGCAAACGCGCTATCATCAGCAAACGGGTACGCGAACTCGCTGACATCCCGCGAGCAGCAGGCCTTCGGGATGTCAGTGTTGACGTCTCGGTGGCTCATACGAAAAGCAAACTGAAAGCACGGTTCTTCGTCGAAATGAAGCGTGAGAAGACAATGCCTCGCCACAACTGGGGCTTCGGTGTATCTCTTTTGGAC
>NBNE01000048.1:0-54741 GCA_002215365.1 Phytophthora megakarya
CGAGGCGGTGTCTTCTCGCTTGGCTTAACACTGGTTGTTGAGCCCCGTGTGCGGGGCTCCGCTCGGCTTGTACAACATATTTTCATGCCAAGTCCACATTATTACACATTATTCACTAGCCATAACATGATTAGAACACCGTTAGGAACAGAGAAACAGACTTGGATGACTGTGCACCAGCAGCAATTTTTGTGGCTGAAGTGATATCGACAAGTTGCGATGGGATCTCTACATCAGTGAAGGATGAATGACAACCGATGTACTAGGAACCTTAATTTGCGACTGTAGAGTTAAGATCACACAGCAACTGTTAAAGTTTGAGCCACGACGGTTTCTTAGCAGATTTCGCTTGTGCGCTCTGCCGAGTTTGCTCAACTTGTAACTCAGTCTTCGTCTCGAACGGAGGGGGTTCTAAACCAGCAGTACGATTCCGACGTCAGCATAAAATCCAATATAATATGTTCTTTTACTCACCGAGTTGTAGCGGCTTTGGATATGCTGCGTTGTGTAACATATCCACACTTTCTTTAGACTCGGCGTGTTCGTCCATCAGCTACACCATCACGCATTAGTTGGTAAGTTCATATCAGATGCACACATGCTGAAATTTGATACTACATACCAGATCACTGCGGAAGTAGAAACCGATGCTTGCAACCTCGGTTTGAGGTACCTCCTCCATCCACGAGAGATACGTCAGCGCAGCAGGTACAAGATTTAACTCAGCCAGAGTCTTCGTAGTCGCCAGTTTTTGAGTGGGCGGCGTAACGTAGAGATAAAATTTGCTAGTTTTATACTGTTCCGCCAAACATTCTGTGACGTGGTCCATGACATCTTGGATCGTTTCATTCGGGTGGAACGAAGCCTGCATGACAGCTATTCATTTCGACATAACACGATACCAACTGAGTAAGATACTTTGCGATAATTACCTTGTGTTGCAGCATCACGTACCTCGATCCGGAAACTGAACACGGATCAGTGCCGTTTGAAAAACTCTTTTACGTTTCAGCTCGTCAAGCTCACGCATCGCCTGCGTACGGAAGTTCTACAGATTGTAATCAGTAAACGCATAAGTCACCATACTGACATAGGGATTACCTTCGTTTTTTCCATCTCGTCTCGGCGAGCTTTCATACTCGAGATCAGTAAATGCGCGTCACTCCGACTTCCATCAGTTGTAACGTCAGTCGAGTCGATTCGACTATCTGGCCGTCTTCCCTCGAGAGCAACAGTTGTGTTGCGAGGAGGTTTCTCGTGTCCAACTAGTTGGTCTTGCTTACACTTTAGAGCGTCAACAAGAACTTCTGTCGTACTGGGACCTCTGGGTTGCATCTGGTTAACCGACAAAGCACTTAGTTCTGAGTGGCCAGACAAATCTGCACTCGTACCTGTACACGGGTAATCTGTGTCTTGAAAACGTCGAAGTTTGGGTCTGCTGCTTTTTGACGAACAACAGGACGTGTGTCCACCGAGATATTCAAATCATCGGCTTCGATACTGAGTAGTCGTAGGCCTTCCTCCAGCACATCTTTCTCGCTTGGTCTTGTATTTAACACAAGCGTTTGCGTTTCTGGTTCCACTTTAAAGCCAAGGGATCTCAAGAACTCCAGGCCACCTTTAACTTGTCCAACCGAGCGATGAAATGCAGCATTCGACAGACGGATCGCACGCACCTTGTCGTTTCCTGCATACACGGTGAAGCATGTTATTCAGTTGGTCTATAAGAAATTTTGGAGCTGAGTGTCACAGTACCTAAATCGGACAGGATGTTCGTGACAATTTTCATCAGCGTCGTGATAGCGGCACGTGACACTGCATCAAAACTGCTGTCTCGCAATAGTTGCAGAGCGTCATAACTATTCATGACCGTTTCCGCATCAACAGATTCTTCTTCAGCGACCGCTTCTTTCATTTCAACGTCTACTGTCTCTGGTGCAGGAGCATGAGTCAACCTTTCCGGTGTAGGAACAGTAGACGACGGTGCAGATGCAAAAGACACATGAGGTTTCTGAGGAGACACAGAATCCTTTTGAGTGCTCTGAACGGGGCGACTTGGAGAGCTTCGTGCAGTAGACTCAGCCTGTCCATCTGCAGCCTGCACACGAAACATCGCTGAGCCACTCAGAATGCCTAAGTCTAGCAAACAACATACTCAAGTATTAGTGCAAGTCTCCACACTCTGATTTTATCTATCTACCTTTCAACGTGGTCGTCTCGAAAGCTTGCGTATCAATCTCGCGTCGCAAGAATCCCAGCGAGAACTAGCAAAACGTCATTAGTGTCCACCACATTGGACTAGGGACTGTAACCTCACCTGTTCTGATGTTGGGAGGAGCTTGAAGAATGTCAACATGTGCGTTAAGGTCGAGTCGCTTCTGAAAGACGCCTGGACGCGCTTCCCGTCGAGTAATTGGACGCACACGCGCACTTGCTGCACTTCGGCTGCTCCCTGCAGCTCCGTCAGCTCCACCGAAGCGTTGTTCGAGATGCCTGTGAGTCTGAAGGGGATGGACAGATCGATGGGCTTGCTACGATGAAGGAGCTGGAATTGACGTTCCCCATTCAGACCGAAATGCTCTCGTGCTTCTTCTAACACTTGGAACTGCGCAGTCAACGAGAGTGAGGACGATGGCACAAGGAAGTGCACAATGCAGAGAGGTAAAGTCGCACCATCGTCGTACCAGGCGTGACCTTCACGCGCTTGGACTGGTGCTTAAATTCCACGTTGAGCGCCATCTTGGCGGTTTATTGCACAATTGGAAATGGTATCCTCACTAAGAATTAGCATAAACTGAACAATTTACCGTAAATCGTACCTATATGGAGGGTTAACCTATCTAGGAACGTATATTGATCACGTAGGTTCAAGTGAAGACAACCTCCTTGCTTACTGCTTGTAGTGGTAGCGCAGATACGGCAATTCCACATCCTCTCCGTCTGCATCCATGGCGCACACCTCCAGGATGAGGTACTTGAGTTTCGGATCAATGGGTTTCTTGGTCACGGTCCGCACGAGGTCCGAAATCTTCATGGCCATGCGCTCCTTCGACCGAGACTTCTGCGAGTACATCGCGTAGAGGATCGTGACACCGTACGACAGCATGGAGATCTCGGCATCATACTCCTTCTCGAAGTACGTCAGGAACTCTTTGAGGGTTATGTCGCCGCGGTCCACCTCGAGACGGTCCCACGCAGTCCACTTGTACTCTTCGCCCTTGAGCATCGTCTTCGTCATCTTGGGCTCAATTGGCTCAGCAAAGGTAAACAATGGCAGCGCGAGATTCACAAACCCGTTCTTGTAGTGATCCAGCGGTTTGTCCTGGAAAACCTTCAAGAACTCAAGGCACACAAGTCCTGTCACGAGTGCGGTCGTCGTGGCAATGGCTGGAATGATCTTGCCAGCAATGAAGCGCGACTTGTGCATGTCTTCCTCTGGGATCTTGTACGAACGTGCGCGCAGGTTAGACACAGATACAATGACCTCCATGTGAGAGTCATCGTCCTTGTCAAACTCAATAGGCTGCATGCGGTAGCCTGCGAGAGACGCCGGTTTCGGCAACTCCTTCAGGATGAATTCGCATTGAGCATCCGAGTCTTCCAGTCCTGGAGCAGCACCACCACCTTCCTTTAGCTCAGCATCAGAAGCAGCAATTTTCACACCCTTCCTTGGCGAGAACTCAGGAACATGAATGCCTGTCAGGACTTGGGCGAAGGCATCTCTGTCGGTGTGTCCCTTAAGACCATAATTCTTCGCGCGGCTGTTAGCAACGGAAACGATAAAATCCAAGTGCAGTGGGTCCTTCGCGTCAAAAGTGATTGGCGTTGGAGGTCTCTTCGGCCCAGACCAGAATGGGGTGCCCGATGTAGTCAACTGTATAACAGCAAAACGCTTTAGAATAAGAAGGGGTTAAGCAGTTTAAGCAAGGTCGAGTGCGCAAACCTGGTCGAGAGGGAAGTTGTACAAAAGCTGTTTGAGCTGGTTGCTGAAAAGATCTTCAAACTTGAAGCGAGCCCACGAAATACAGTCTTCAAACGACATTGGACGGTCATCCACAAGGGAACTTTTTAGTCGCTCCAGCGTTTCCACTTTGGTGTTTTGCTGCTCATTAAGCTCCTTCATGAAAGCCGGACCCTCCAAATAACGGTTAACATCCGATGGAGCTTGGAAAAATTCACCCTCGAACCAATCACGAGCCCATTGGAGAGTGTGCTCAATCGCATTCGGAAAGTTCTTCAGCGTGCAGATTGGAATGCTCTTCTCAGGGGGATCCCGAGAAGCTCCGTAATTCTCGGTCTTGTGCGGGACGACAATCTGAGTATTGCCCTTCGTTCCCAGTGTACCCGACTCAAACATGGGTAGGCCGTAGAACAAGCAGCGCTGATCCATATACAACCGCGCTTCCACATTGTCCAATGCCGTGCATACACCAGAAAGTGCTTCGAAGAAGTCGTCGTTGAACTGATCTTCAGATTCTGCACCGACCCGGGATACGTAAGCCTGTACATTGACATCGGGGTTCATTTCCTTAATAGCCCGAGCAGCAACTGAGGACTTTGCCTGTTGAACATCCTTTGATCGGAACAAGAACTGACGGTTCAAGTTCGACTTTTCAATCGTGTCCATATCCGTGATGTGAATGGTGCCATCCTTGTTAGATGCGACACCCATCATCGCCCAGTTCTTTAGCATTTCACAGCCAATCGCACCAGCTCCTACAAGGAACATATTCAAGCTCTTAATTTTTTCCTGCAGCGTCCGGCCAAACACGACAATCTGCCCGTCATATCGAGAGCCAACAGGCGCAAATTCGCCTGGAGTATCCGCGTATACCGCATCAGGAAGACACTCCACTGCGTCGAAATAGAAAAATTGTTGAATTGGCGTAAACTTTCCACTGCATGCCTTGAGAGCTTCCTGACCGACAATACCTCCAAGGAAAGCTGCCATTGGGGATTCGCGTATACCGCATCAGGGAGACACTCCACTGCGTCGAAATAGAAAAATTGTTGAATTGGCGTGAACTTTCCACTGCATGCCTTAAGAGCTTCCTGACCGACAATACCTCCAAGGAAAGCTGCCATTGGGGATATCACACCAGTAGCACCCGCTGCAAGCGCTTTAATGACCTTTTTCGAGTCAGCAGCATCGATGTTGTCGGTGCTAAACAGCTTCTTCGAAGCTGACTGCTTGTTAAGTTCGGAAGCAAGAGTATACACTTCTTCCGCTTCCTGCATGCATCCTGGTTTCGGACAGTTACCTTGGTGCCTTTCTTGAAATGCATCCAACGCTTGAAACGCCACATGCAGCAACTCGGATCGGCCAATCTTGGCAAAATCGTTAACCAAAAACTCCCCAGGCGCTGCGAGTGCATTTTCCAAGCTTTTAAAATGGGTCACAAGAGGCTGTTTGATCTGGGTAACATAACCTCCTGAGGATGGTTGTCCTTGCTCAAAGATCTTTTTGTCGGCGTCATCAAGGGGGCGCTGCAAGTGCATTCTCCAAGCTTTTAAAATGGGTTACAAGAGGCTGTTTGATCTGGGTAACATAGCCTCCAGAGGATGGTTGTCCTTGCTCAAAGATCTTTTTGTCGGCGTCATCAAGGACGTCCAGGGTAAACGTGAACGGGCCAGTTACCGTCACCTTCCTGGGTTTGCTGTCATTTAAGAATGAGAAGCCCGTCACTTCCCGGAACGATACTACATCCCCGGTTTCTAAACCATGGCGGGCATCATCGTTCACAGTAACCACTGGAGGAACAGAGTTGGAAATGGAAGAAATGAGACAACTCACTGGTTCTACACCATCACGGTCTGACACGATAAATTCCTCTCCAAAGTCGCAGAAAACCGAGCCAAAGACGCCACGCGCCTCGGTCGAGATGAATGCAATCGACTTGGCGTGACAAATAGCGTTAATACGCTTCGCCTCCTTGAGTGGCGCGTTCACAAGAACCACCGTCTGCACAATCCAATTCAGGTAAGTACCACACATATTTAAACACGAAAACATTGTACACGCACCCGAAAGCCAAGTAAAAACTCCTCCGAGATCTCTCCACTGTGGCAACGCACAGGCACATAAGGGTTCAGCTCCGCCAGCTTCTTCACCGACACAGCCGCGCGTGACTGGCCAATATCAGCCTCCGTGAGGTAAAACTGGGAAGCCAAGTCCAGCGCGCTGACTGGAGCGTCGTCGTGCAGCGTGACGCTCTTGACGCCTGCCAAAATGACGTTCTTCGCGATCTCCACGCCGAGGCCATTGAGCCCAATGACGAGCACGTTGGACGCCCCCATGCGCAGCTGAGCCTCGCGCCCCATCACGTAGAGCTGGCGGCTGTAGAGCCCCTCGTCGATCGGAGCGGCGCCGGTCTGGTCGATGTCCATGGCCTCACCTCGAGATCTTCCCTTCCTAATGATGTAAAAAGTTCTATGTTTCAGGTTTGTGATTGGTTGATATGATGTGGTAGTTTTAGCCAATGACAGAGAGGTATCGTTTCTTTACTGAGACAGTTATCAACTTCAGCCTGTCACTTTGAAAGAATCTACGGCCACAACAGAAGCGATGGGCAAGCGACGCGGAGGTCGACGCATGCGGCATGAAGAAGACGACGACGATGACGTCGCGTCGGTGGCGTCGGTGGAGACGCGTGGCACGTTTGTGTCGGATGACGGCGAGTTCTACGACAATTACTCGAAGACTGAGGACGACGAGCAGGAGATTGATGAAGCCATCGAAGAGTTGACGGAGAAGAGGTGAGAGACCTTTGGATACGAACGTCGTATTGCATTTACTAATGCTATTTGCATTAGAACCACGACGAGAGTTGCTGCTTTGGAGAAGCTGACGACTCACTTGCTGCAGTATTTGGCTCCTGAAGACATCAGCGAAAGGTGCGGTACACTAGATTCAACCCATCTGATGCATGGCTAATTAGTGCTTCTGACGCAACAGTTTCATGGACAACGTGCTGGGATGCATGCGCAAGCCGTCGGAAGCGGAGGCAGTGCTCGGCTCTCGCATCTTGGCCGTCCTGGCTCTCATTTTCGGAGAAGATGAGGAACGATACTTCCAGCGATCGAAGAACGTTCTGAAACCATTGGCCAAGACGGCTAGAAATGCAAAGATCAAAGTTGCGGTATGTACTTCGGAGTGTTTTACATTGTGCGTTGGGGCTTACAGCTGTTGTTCACTCACAGACCATCCGTGCACTTGGACTCATCTGCTTTGTCTGCAGTGTGGAAGAGGAGAACACGGAAGAACTTTTGGAGCTGTTCGAGACCTTTTTCAACCCGAAAATCATTGGCGATATTTGTAAAGCTGCACTGGATTCATGGGGACTCATTGCTTCTTCCCTCTCTGATGAAATACTCGCGAGTGGAGAAATGCTGGAAAGGTGAGATCAATAGTCCTGGATTTACAAAATCTGCTGAATTACATAAGCTAACGACAAATTTCCTCATTGCTCTAACAGATTGGTGCCAAAGTTCCTAGCCTTACTCGATCACAAGGATGTCGAAGTGCGCTCTGCTGCCGGTGAAAATGTTGCTTTCCTCTATGAAAGTGCGCAGAATTGCGGCGTTCCGTTGCCCTATAGCGAAGAGATCTTAGATCGCTTCCTTGAAATGAGCAAGGACAGCAGCAAGAAGAATAGCAAGAAGGACCGCAAAACCCAGCGCGTTGTATTCCGCGATATTCATTCGACACTTGCCGTAAGAACCGAAGCGCGAAGTGTTGTGGTCATTCACTAACGATGTTGTATTATTTTGTTACTATACAGACCGGTGAAACTCCACACGTTTCATTTTCGGTGAAGAGTGAAATGCTAGAGATCAGCTCATGGAAATCTGTCAAACAGTTTGAAGCAATGAAGGATTGCTTGCAGACCGGTCTTCAGGAACACATCAAGTATAATAACATTCTTCGCGGGATGCTGGACTTGCCTGAGACTCTAGAAGATCGCAAAGTGGACAGAGTGCGTTATCAAGACTTTTTACAATATTGCAGCGGTTGTGCCTGACGGTGTTGTATGTTGTTTAATTAGCGCGATGTATTTGACAAGAAATCAGCTTCAAGGAAGCAACGCAGTAACGAGCTGAAGGGAGACCGCAAGCGAAAGCAACATCTGCAGGATGCATTTTATGACGATGGTTTTTACTAGCTGACACTCGAACACCGATTTTCGAGTTCTACATAGAAGTGTTCTCATGCTATGAGTGCTGAAAAGTACATTCAATCTGATCACAGTCAATTGGGAATTGTAGCGTTGAGTGTGCTAGAAATCTCCACTGGACTATACAGTATAAGCAACACACAACACACCATATCCGTCAATAGGAACCCGTAGTTTTAGTATTTTGATGCAACCGCTTAAGCCTCGAACACATCAGGTTGGGAGCCGTGGCTAGACACCCCACCGATATGCGTCTTCACAGCGTCCATGTATGTTTGAAGCGTAGGTAGTTCTGTCGTCTCCTCCTTTTTCAGGACCTTCGATGCCCATTTGCGCTCTGCATATTCACAAATCTGTTCGCACATTCAATAGTAAGGTAACGATCCAACGCGTCAACACCCTGCGAATCTGTTAGCTTACCTCTTTAATATCGCGGCAAGAGAGCTGCGGCGACACAGCGGCTAACTGTAAGAGTTCTTCATCTGAAAGTTGTTTAGCATAACTAGGAGTCAAGTCAGCACAACATTTTCCATCGTCGCCCTATACCTGTACAAGACGTACCGGGCAAACACTGCGCGGCGGGTGTTCTCGTCAGGGAGATTGTAGCGAATGGAAAGATCAAATCTGCTAATCAATGCGGCATCCAGGTCTTGTTTCCTACAGTCACACCCTAGCACTTTTAGTATCTGCGCTGCTAACTTGTACAAGTTCTCAAAGCAAGAAAAGAAACATACCGATTTGTAGCACACACCACCGTGGTCTTTTTAGCAGAGGCAAACCCCTCCACCTTTTGCAGTAAAACTGATAGAATTCGTCGGGAAGCTTCATGCATTGTGCCGCCAGAACGGTCTCCTGCAAGTGCGTCAATCTACAGCAATGATGTCATCACCGAGTAAAAATTTCTACAAACTCCAGCGGTAACATACCTCGTCGATGAAAATAATGGCACCGTCCAGCTTCTCACAAGCATCAAAGATTGCCGACATTTTCTTCTCACTGTCACCATACCATTTGGATACCACACTCTCGATTGGAATGTGGATCATGGGGATCCCAGCCTGTTGCGCAATAATTCGTGCACTTAAAGTCTTACCAGTGCCTGGTGGACCTTCAAACAGCACGGCACGAGGACGATTGCTTTCGTAGCGACAGCGGGTTTTCTGAGCAATACGCTCGTACAGCTCTGGATTCTGTAGCGCTAGTACAACTGTGTCTTCAATTTCCAGCTTTACCTTCTCGTATCCAGCCTAGGAAATTCGATGAACTGCAGGATCAGTCATAGTGTACACAACTCAGCTCTTCAACAACGTACCAGGCTATCCCATGTCAAACTGTTCTCGTTCTGTGTTGGTTCAAATACGTCAATCCCAAGACCTTGTAGCTGCTGGATCGCCTCTTCCTGCAGCCGTAATGAACCCATGAGGTAAATTATGACAAAACACCTCTTAGGACATGAATCAAGCGAACCTTGCTATCTGGTGCTGCAGCAGTAGCAGTTGTAGGATTTCTACCACGTCCAACGAGTGCGTTCTTGCGACGTTGCTCAAGATCATGGCGGAAAAACGCGTTCACATTGGCATACGAGTAAATCTCCTTATAAGCAGCAACAACAGCGTCGATCTCGCCTTGCGTGAGGAATTCATCCTTGTAAAAAACGAACTTCGACGTCGCCTGCAACGAAGTCGTATCGCGCAAAAACTGGAACGAGCCAGAGCCGTTTGCGTACAAGTACGTCACCGCAGGTTGTTCGTACGACTCAACAACCGATTTCTTCGCCGTTCTGTTCAATGGAACCGGCATCACCTCGACAGCCTGACGCAAACCAGGTACCGACGTTTTCTGCAACTGCAACAAAAAGCGACCAAGGATGGCTTCCTGGTCAACGAACGACGGGCATGCAAACTCGATTCGGATCGTGGACACTCCATTCGGCGCATGGATCCTGGAAATCCCAATCTTTTTGATGGGAAAAGCTTTAGGGATACGAGTCTCGGAGCTTTTAAGCGTCGTACGGAATTCCGACACTTGCTGGCGGATAATATCCACTGCTTCTGCGTATTCGAAGTGCTGCCACAAGAGTAAACTTTTTAGTAACTCGCCACAAAAGCTAAAATCCCCCTTTCACAGCACCTTTTCTTGTTTCTTGTCCGGATTTGCTTCTAATTGTGCTGTATCTTCATTGCATCCCATCACTCCAGCGATACTTGCTGGCGGATAGTATCCACTGCTTCTGCGTATTCGAAGTGCTGCAACAAGAGTAAACTCTTTAGTAACTCGCCACAAAAGTTAAAATCCCCCTTTCACAGCACCTTTTCTTGTTTCTTGTCCGGAGTTGCTTCTAATTGTGCTGTATCTTCATTGCATCCCATCACTCCAGCGAGCGCAGCAGCCCCAGCAAGAACTGCGAGTCTATCGAGTGTATAGTCGCTCGAGACTGTAGCGACTGTCAGCAAGCGGAGAGGCTGTTTGAGGTGTGTTTGTGATGAGGTGCGACCTAGAGATGCTGTAGCAATCACTGGAAGGCGGACTGTTTGCCCTTTGGAAGCTGCTACGGCGCGAGAGAGGCACTTGGTCGCTAGTCCGCGTTGCATCATCTTCACTTTGTCACGTCGAGTTCTCAAATGACCTTGTGAAGTGGCAATTGAAGTGACGATTACGAAGTAAGCTTAAGTAGCATTACCACTTCAACTTAAAGTTGCAGTTTACGGATATCGTACAGCGGCAAAACTTTTGTAAGCCCATGAACGAGTGAATATTAATGTTGAGGGCTTCTGTACTGTGTAGTTGAAACTAAACTAATTCGCCATCTACTTGCGCATGACCTCCTCCTTCACCTCAAGCACGTCATCGTACGTGTGACTCTGCACAATGTACTCGTTCTCGTCCTCGGAGTCGTAGCCGTCCAGCAGTGCAATGTACTCGGCACGACGCGCGGCGGCCGCAGCCAGACGTTTCTCCACCACATCCTGGAACTCTTGCTCCTGGCGGTTGCGCTCCGCCTTCTCGGCTGCGAGACGCTCGCGCTCCTTGAGGCGGTCCATCTGGTCGAAACGCTTCTCGAACTTCTTCAGGTTCTTCACCACGTTCTTGTACTCCTTCTCTGACAACAGCGTGCGTGGGCGGGGACGCCACAGGAACTGGTAGAACGCGTCCTTCTTCTCCTCCAGAAGCTGCTTGCCCTGGAATGTCCACAGCGTGTAGCCATTGTCCATCGTGAACTTGTAGTACGAGTTGTCCAGTGGCTGGCACACGGCCGTCGCCACCACACGTCCAGATGGGTCCCACTCGACGTGCGTGCACTTGAAGTGCTCCTGCACCGTGATACTTTGCTGCTCGGTGGCATCCCAGAACTCCAACTGACCGTTGATCTCGCCGAGACCCGCCAGCACGATGTTGTTGCCCAGCGGCGACCAGTACAGATGACTGCAGGCCTTGTCCTTCAGCGTGTACAGCAGCGTCACCTCCTTCACAGCCTTGCTGCCACCGTCCATGTCGTAGAATGACACATTCAGGCGCTGCTGGCCCTCGCCGTGCACAGTGGCGAAGCGCGTGCCCTTTGGCTCCCAAGCGAATGCCACAATGTTGTCCTTGACCTCCAGCATCTCAACAGGCACCAGCTGCTCCTGCACACGAAACAGCTCGAAGTTCGTGTACATGGTCTTCTTTGACTTGGAGTGACGAGTGACCTTCACACACAGGAACGTTCCGTTCGGGTGCCAGTGCAGCTTGCAGTCGCTCACGTTGAACAGGTTTTTCTGACGCACCTCACGGCGTGACGGGAGCTCAACCAGCGACACACGAGCAGGCACATTGTTGCCTTCCGGGGCCCAGTACGCCAAGATGGGGTCGGTGGGCGACCAGAAAAAGTCATGCACGCCCTCGGCACGCAGGGACTTCTTCTCCAGCAGCTTCATGGACGGCAGCTCGTAAACACTGATAACGTCCTTGCCACGACGAGCCACGTACTTGTCGTCAGCGCTCCACTTGAACGGGGTCATTAGACCCTGCACGATCTCGCCCTTGGCTCCGGTCTGCTTTCCAGCAGGGAAAGCACGCAGCATCTTGCTGGTCTTGACATCCCAGATGATGATCGCAGACTCCTGCTCCGTCTCGCTCACCGTAATGAGGTAGCTCTCGTTGGGCGAGAAGACCGCCAGCTTGACGTTCTTGTGGGCGAAGCGCCCCACCTTCTCGTACTTGTCGCCTCCCCAGAGAGCAATACCCTGAGGGTGGAAGGTCGCCAGGTACGTGCCTTGGGGAGACCACAGCACGTACTGGGAGCACCACTGCTTGCCGTTCTTCTTCTCGCGGTCGCCCGCGTAATCGAGTTCGATCTCTCCCTTGTCGCTCCAGAAGATCTCGGTCTCGGAGCCATGACGCAGCACGAACATGTCGCGACGCGCAGGGTCCGTAAGCCACGTCTTGAGGTTCTTGGGCTCCGCGAACTTCTCCACCTTGGGGGCCACGAAGTCCGCCGGTGTCTTCTGAAACTTCTCAATGTCCTCGTATTTGTTCACGAGCATCGTGTGGCGCTTGTCCAGCGCGAAGTTGTTGATGGTGCGCACCGCATCGTTCGCGTGCGCCTCGCTCTCGTACTCGACGAACGCGAAGCCTGTGGTCTTGCCGTTGGCACCGAAGGGCATGTGGATGTCCACCACGGTGCCCACCTGGCCGAAGATCTTCTTGACGACGTTCAGCAGCTTGCCGTGCTTGGCCTCGTCCACCACCGGGAGGCCGCCCACCACCACCGCCATGCTGTAGTCGTTGCAGAAGTCCGCCTCTTCGTGGGCTTGCGTCGTCACCTCATCCTCCACCTCCTCGTCGCTCAGGTACTCGGCGTAGTGCTCTGCCTCGCGCTTAAGGTGCGCCAGCTTCTGCTCGAACGTGTTGGGCGCCATCTTCGATCCGATACAAAATACAAGATGAATCCTCAGCCAGTCGACTGATTTTCGATGTGTGGTACACATAGGTGTGTGAAGTAGTGTTTACGTGCCGATACAGAAGTAAGGGTTAAGTCCCAGGTCTATTTTGGCATTTATCATGCTGAGTTATATCGAAGTTCGTGACACTTGTAATACTTTAGGCTTAGCGATGACCGCGAACGAATTTCTTGGGTGGAGTCTCGGCTGCTTTCTCCTCTTCGCCTTCGCAATGTTGACGGAAGGCAGCAAGCTGTCGTCGGAGAGTGCTGATTGTTTGGGCTTTTTGAGCAAGGATCTGGACGCACAAAACGGTGGTAAGATACTTGGCGATGTGGAACGGTAATTTAAACACTCACCTCTTCCAGACGCGAGACATACTGCTCAATACTCGCCGAGTCGTCGTTTTGAATTGCTGCTAACATGGCGCCTTCCTCTGTTAAAAGCTCTGCATTTTCCTGTTTTAAACATTACGGCAATTAGTTTCGAAGTATTGCAGTCTTTAGATTGAAGAACCAACCTGAATTGCACTCATGTGCGTATTGAGCAAGCTTTCTTGCTCTTCATACAATGTTTGAACCTGCCAATGGAAAGTCAACCACAAACAACGCACCGTTATTAACGTTGCTTTTGCGCGTCCATTAACATAGCGAATCATTACCACTCCTTGCCATGCTTCTTCGGGGTATCCGCTTTCCTGTCCAGGATGATCACTCCTTTTATCTGCTCACATACGCCATCAGTAAATTATCTCAATCGCAAATACGAAAGGTATGCCACTTACTCGAATGACGACGACGACTAATCCGGAGAATGCTCAGGTCGTCACCCACATCAGGTCTCCCATGTGCGTGATGCGATGAAGTTGTGATTGCATCATCACTAGACTTTCTTCTGTACTTTTCCCCATTTCCTTTAGGGATAGCATCATTATCGTTGTCTTCGTCCCCAGGTGGAAAATCTTCTTCGTCATCGTAGTCTTCGGCGTCATCATCCTCGTTTTGTGCGTGATATTCATCATCATCGTCAAGATCTAACCCCACCGCATACGTCAAACTCAGAGCTTATCACACAGTACTATAATCTCCACGCACCCTCTTCAAATTGGACATCCTCGACATCCACTGCATCAGACTCATCATTCTTCTCGTCAAATGCATCCGCAGAAACATGTTTCTCTTTAACCCGATCGGCATATCGAAGAGTGTTGAGCGTATGGTCCGATGATGAAGCACAAGGTGATACTGCTGCAATCATCACGGTCCTGTTCATAGGATAACCAATTCAGAGTTAGAGAAGTTATTCGATAATACCACTGTAGTCATGCTGTCGTTTCATCACAGACCTCGCTTTAGCGTTGACAAACGAGTCTTTCAGAACTTGGGTGAGTTTACTTGCACGGAAAGGGATGTGAGTGCCTCGACCGCCGCTATCCAGCGCTCTGAATATCGAATACAGAAGAGAAATGCTTAGAACCAACTTGTGCATTTCCACCACAGGATTGGTCAGTTGTGTGTTCATACCGAAAGCACTCCTTCAGAGCCAACAAGCTCCGGTTGATCTCTGCTGACTCCATTCGTCGTTGACGGTTGTGATTCTTTGTGTCTTCACCACGTTCACTACCTGCGAGATCGATCAAAGACAACTTGCCATGAAGACGGCCTGATCTTCTCTCGCGAAGGTTAATCTGACAGATGCAATGAGAGCGTGACGACACATCGTTCACCTCCGTTGCATGTGTCGTACGCTGGCTGTTGCCTTTGCTGATCACTTGGAGCAGCTCGTCAATATTCTGTGGCTGCACCTCCTCCAAATCCACAATTTGTACTTCTCCCGCGCCATCTTCCCGAATGGTCAACACTTGCCGATGCAACAAGTCTTGACACCGTCCACCATAAATCTCAAAAAAGCTTACACAGATATCCATGGGATATCCACGTCTGGCAAATTCGTCGGCCTGAGCGAACATATCTGCTGCAATCTGACTCTGGATGCCTTGCATTGTGTGTGTCTTGCCACTTCCTGTCTGTCCATAAGCAAATACTGTAGCATGACCTCCATCGTGAAACACAAACTTGACCAATGGTTGCGCCGTGTGCATGTACACACTCTCATTCGTGGCGTTCTCATCACCTTGCATTGTGTGTGTCTTGCCACTTCCCGTCTGTCCATAAGCAAACACTGTAGCATGACCTCCATCGTGAAACACAAACTTGACCAGTGGTTGCGCCGTGTGCATGTACACACTCTCATTCGTGGCGTTCTCATCAAAAGTCTACAGTAGTCACAAAAGCATTTTAGTATCCTGATTACCTCACTAATCTCCAACTCACGTGGTCAAAGTTGAAGGGATTGCTGTCCAGATACTTGGTGATGCCGTCCACCTTGAGCTTGCAGTAGTGTACGATGGCCATGGGGTTCAAACACGTCACGGCGTCGTAGTCGTGTTTCTTGACCTCTTTGGCGTTCACCGGCCGCTTGCGCACGCAGATGGTGATCTTGGTGTCTCCCGCCTCTGCGTGCGGCCGATTCTTGTCTCTATTCTGCTCTCGGAACGCCTTGATCATCCGCTGGAAGTCCACATCGCCTGGGTGTCCCATCTTCTCGTTCATCTGACTTTCTCGCTCGCGTTCGCGCTTGGCTGCGGCCATGGCGCGTCGTCGGTCCTCGCGGTTCTTCTCGATCTCCGCAATAGCCTGCATAGTCGGCTTGGTCCGTGGCGTCGCGGCCACGCCGCGCCCAGCAGCGGAGCCACCTCGCGCATTACTCGCTCTCCAGGCCATGCGTCCGTTCAAATTATCCAATAAAATTTGGCTCACTTCAATATCCGCGTCTGATAATTCTGATTCCACTTATATTGACGGAATTGAGAAAGAGCATGGCAAGGCAGGCGAACGAGTCGGCACAGATTGAAGCGGCCATTGCCGCCGTGCAGAGCGGATCCATGGCGCTACGAGAGGCTGCACGCAAGTTCGATGTGCCGCGCACCACGCTACAGCGGCGAGTGCAGCGACGTGTGTCTGAAGCTTCAGGATCTGCAGCTTCCGAGGGTCCAGTGAAGGAGGAGACTCCTGCTCCGGGTGTCGACGCCAATACTCAGAGCGACACGAGCAGTGAGGATGCAGCTGAGCCTACGGTGGAGAATAAAGAACCAGAAACTATTACGGGCCACAAACGATCAGCAAGTCATCTCGAGACACCAAACCAAGGTGAGTTTTATATATATTATTTTTTAAAAGCTGTTGTAAATAGGGAATTTACCAACGTTTCGAACATGTTTAGGCCCGCGGAAGGTGATTAATTGCAAGATTCGGATGCTGTGCACAGCGGCTGGGAGTGCACTGGATGAACTGAGCAACAAGATGATTCGAGAGGGGAAATGCATCTACAAACTGGGACTGGGACAGTCGCCATTCCCGATCCCACAATGTATTGTCGACGAGCTGCGGTGAGTCAGCAATGAGTGGAAGTGAGCTTAGGAGGTCACACGTTGAAGCTGATGATGTTGATGGCAGTTCCAATTCGCACCAGAGAGATTATTTACCAGTGGCGGGATTACCGGAGCTTTGTGATGATATTGCTACGTGGGGCACGGATCGACTGCATATTGACTACTCGCGAGATGATGTTTTGGTTGGACCTGGCACAAAAGAGTTGCTGTTTGTTCTACAGACAGTGTATTATGGAGATTTACTGCTACCTAACCCAAGTTGCACGAGTTACGCACCTCAAGCTGCTATTGCTGGAAGGTGCGTTGCGTGATTCTGTAGTTGGTATGAGCTGTAGTCTGGAAAGCTGATTTTCTGCTGTTATGCGCAAGAAACATGATGTGGCTACCAACTCATGCCGAAGATCATTTCGTGCTTCGTCCAGAAGTGCTGGAAGCCCATTGTGCAAAAGACCCAGGTATGTGAAGCGATCACAGATGTTTGAGTACTTATTTTACTGACACAGTATTGTTGTTTGTCCTTAGATGCTCCTCGAATTCTCATTTTAAATAGTCCTTCGAACCCTACAGGCTGCGCTTACCAGTCCGATGAGGTTGGTTCCTGCCTAATTGATATCGTAATACGTGATATCAGCGCATTAACGTCGATCTGCCCGTTGTGGTCAATTAAATATCCCTTACCAGCTGGAAGCATTAGCAAAAATTGCAAGGAAATACCGGATCCTGGTTGTTTCGGACGAAATTTACTCAGAATTGCATCATTCAGGCACACATCTGTCGCTTTCCAAGTACTACCCAGAAGGAACCATCGTTTCAGGAGGATTGAGCAAGTGGTGTGGAGCTGGCGGTTGGCGCATGGGTTTTTGGTTGTTTCCTCCTAGCATGAACTGGTTGCGGAGCAGCATGCTCGTCATGGCGTCCGAGACATACACATCAGTTGCTTCGCCTATCCAGCATGCCGCTCGACGAGCGTTCGTTGTCAAGTAGGTCATATCATCACAACATACATCGACATAACGTCTCACTTTCCTGTGATCATTTTATTGTTTGCTCTCTGTAGTTGCGTCGAACTTGACACGTACAAGCGCAAGTGCCAGAAGACGTTGCAACTTATCGGTCGCTGGTTTGCCTACCAACTGCAGAAGATGGACGTCGAGGTTCAGGTCCCCGAGGCAGGCTTCTATCTGTTTCCATGCTTCCGACGACACCGTCAGGCTCTTGTTTTGAGGGGTATTTCAACAGATGAGCAGTTGTGCGCACAGTTGTTGCAGGATACTGGTGTGGCCATCTTGCCGGGTTCAGCCTTCGGTCGAGCACCAGAGGAGCTGTTCGCGCGACTGGCATTCGTAGATTTTAAAGGTGACCTCGCACTCTATCTTATCGAGAGCATGGTAAGCGCAAGTGAGCTTATGTGAAACGATGATCACTTACTCCTATTGTTTGCCTTTGCTATTGTAGCAGGACGATCCGTCTTTGGAGGCTATCGAAGGCTTCATCCAGTCGGTATGCCCGAATCTTGACATTGCAATGCGCAAGCTAGCGGCATGGATGGCACCGCCAATGGCCAACACCGCACCCTTCTAAGAGTTCATGTAGTCATCGAGAAACCGGTTTCTACCCTCCGCGTCGTCGTTGCCGACTGTTTCAATGGAACTGGAATTTTGAACTTGCATCATGACTGCAATGGCATGACATTGATGATACCCACATACCATTTTGCGGCAACTAACCAAGGTCAAATATGTCGGTCGAGTCGCAGCTCCACCCCCAATCCAAACTACGCTAAGTATCCCTCCGCATGCGTCTCCTGTAGCGTCTCCACGATAACTATGCTGATACCCGGTCTCAGCGCCAGACTATTCAATCAGATCCCCAGACCACAGCTCATCTTCAAAACTCGCCGCTCGCCAATAGAAATAAATGCGTCGTGATATTAAGATGCCTTGAGCGCTGATCACAGACCTCTCCGATTGTATTTTTGGGGCATCTCCTACGCCTGCTGCGCCGCCGCAGCATCTGCTCTTGTTGTTCTTCTTGAAAAATTGAATTTGAACATTTAGGGCTAGACATTTCTCTGTCCAACATTCATCTCTTCTAGTTGACAGATATTCGTTGTCATAGTTATGATCTTTATACCCACGAGCAACCACAACATATATCGACATGACGTCTCTGCTCTCTGTAGTTGCGTCGAGCTTGACACGCACAAGCGCAAGTGCCAAAAGACGTTGCAAGTTATCGGTCGCTGGTTTGCCTACCAACTGCAGAAGATGCCCAGGTCCAAGTCCCCGATGCCGGTTTCTATTTGTTCCCATTCTTCCGACTCAAACACTCGCGTTGAAGGTATTCAACAGATGAGCAGTGATGCACAGCTGTTGGAGGGTACATGTACGAGTGTGGCAATCTTGCCAGGTTCATCGTTCGGTCGAGCGCCAGAGGAAATTCAAGGTGACCTCGAACTCTATCTAGGATATCTTATCGAAAGCATGGTAAGCACATGAGATCCCGTGCGAACGATGGCCACTTGTTTCTAGTTTTGCTTTGAAGCAGAACGATCCGTCTCTGGAGGCTATCGCAGGCTGTAGGAATCTTGACATTGCAAGGCGGTGTGGACGGCCTCTGTAGCAACGACTAGGATCGCAGCCTTCTCATTGTCGTCGTCGAGAAGCCGGTTGCTGCCTCGCCATCGCCAACCGCCTCCACGCAACAAGGCTGGAAATTTTGAACTGCGCAAGTCGTCGATGACCAAATGGGGCTCCGATCAGGATCCGCCCGCTGACGTCACTCGATTGAAACGGAGATGACGCGCTGTCGTTACTTGTACATGTCCTTGTCAAACAAGCACGATCTTATTCAGCTTTGCAGTATGCTATGGTGGACCTGCGACAGTGAAGCTGGGCTTTCAATTCCAAACCTACGGTGCTGAATTGAAATGAGTTGACGCCAGTGGCACCCGGTGATTTCGGCCTTTGAGGCCAGGGTCTGGCAACTTCTACTTCGACACCGTTCGGTCAAATTGTGGTGAGCAAGTAGTACACGATTCCATCCAAGTAGGAAGAAGCCTCCATGACGCCCGTGTCATTCAGTGCACCTGTTCAAGTCGTTTCGCTTTCGTGACTATTCCAATTGAACTAAGAGCCAGCTACGCTTCTTTGCACCCTTTCACTTTCACCCCGTATACCATACTCAATCCAAGTGTTCCTACTGCAAATTTCTCGATTCGCGCACGATAAAGCAACAAAGAGCAAGAGACAGCCGGCTCGACTTCCACACAACCAAACCCCCTACACAGCATAGCACACTCGACGACCGGCGTTCTCCACATGCCCGCAGTCGACGAGTACCCGCGCCGTCCGCCCATGGACCGCTCCTCCGGCAGCCTCAGCGCCACGTTCCAGCACCAGGTGCAGATGCGTCCAGGCGCGAGTGCGCGCGCTTCGTATCAAGACCCGCAGACGCACAAGAAGCGCCACAGTAACAGCAAGAAGAGTTCGCAAATGCGCCACTCGCTCACGCACGTGCAGAGCGACGCACCGGCCTCAGGTCGCTCCAGCGCGTCGTCCTACACGTCCAACTCGGCCTTATCGCCGCCGCGTTCCAACTTCCTCAGTCTCCATACCACCAGCAGAGAGCTCAGTCCGCAACACCAGCTTCATCCCGAGTACCCAGCGGCGCCCCCGGCAGGTGACGATATCCTCAAGGTAGAGATTCCACGCTGGAAATCTAAACTCACGACGGACAGAGCAGACAGACTGCATATCCCTGCAGGGGCGGACAGTGCCGGCAATTCCCCTGTGGCCAGTGGAGCAGGCAGATCGTCGACGTGGAACGGAAAAGATGGACGCGGAGGACATGGTGGATCCATGGGAGCCCTCGTACTGGGAAGAGACCGTGATAATGGCAGTAAGAAGCGCTATACCGTGTTCCAAGTCTACGTGCACTTCCAGTCGGGAGCCATTCGCGTCGCAGAGAAGAGGTACAGTCATTTCCGGGAGCTCCACAAAACGCTGAGGAGGAAATATGCTACAGTAGGAAAGCTCTACTTCCCGCCCAAGAAGTTCTTTATGTCGCTGTCACTGCGTGTCATTGAACAGCGCCGTGAAGCTATTGAGACGTACATGAACGCAGTACTGACGTTGCGACCGCGACCTGTGGAGGTTGTCCAGTTCCTAAACACGGGAAGCAGCTCGCTGGAGAGTGAAGAGGAGGATGGCAACAGCACAGATGGAGCGGCGCGTGGCGTGGATATGGTGACGGCGCCCAAGCACGTGCAATCGACATCTTCAGCTCTGGCGACATCTTCGCGGCTAAGTGGAAGCAACAGTTTTGGAGAGGACACTGGAGGACACATGGTGACCATGCAGGACTTCGAGATCCTTAAAATGCTTGGAAAGGGATCATTCGGAAAGGTTTATATGGCCAGAGAGCGTGGAACGGATGGCAAGATTTACGCGATGAAGGTGTTGCGGAAATCGGAGCTCGTAAAGCGCAATCAAGTGGGGCATACCATGATGGAGCGCAAAATCATGAGCTCCATTGACCACCCCTTCATTGTTGGGCTCAAGTACTCTTTCCAGACCGCCAGCAAGCTCGTGATGGTATCGGACTATTGTTGCGGTGGTGAGATCTTCTTCCACTTGAAGAAATTCCGCTCCTTCTCCGAGGCCATGGTGCGCTTTTACGCCGCAGAGCTGGTGGCGGCCATTGGTCACTTACATGAGCGTGACATCATCTACCGGGACCTCAAGCCTGAGAACATTCTTCTAGATGAGACGGGTCATGTGCGACTAACCGACTTTGGTCTCTCCAAAACGGACTGCACGGACTTTACAGGGGCTAAGACCTTTTGCGGTACACCCGAGTACTTGGCACCAGAAATGCTCATCAGCCGGAAGAAGAAGACAGAGTATGGCAAGGCTATTGACTGGTGGAGTCTTGGTACGCTCATGTACGAGATGCTCACGGGCTGGCCGCCTTTTTTCGACCGCAACATTGAGCAAATGTGCACTAAAATCATGAAGTCGCCGTTAAAATTCCCGGCGCATTTTGGGTTGAGCTCTGAAGTTAAGAGTCTCATTTCAGCGTTGCTGGAACGGGATCCAACCTACCGAATCGGCTCGCGCCCCGGTGCTGGCGCGGAGGACATTAAAAATCACGTGTTCTTCGCTAGCATCGACTGGAAGTTATTGGAGCAGCGTGGAATTAAGCCACCCTTCAAACCGCGTGTGCGCAGCCCGACGGACATCCAGAACTTCGACCGTGAGTTTACGAAGGAGTTGCCTGACCATGGTTTCTTGCAGCAGGACAAGCGTCTCGCCGTGTCTCCAAAGAACGAGTTCCAGGGCTTTTCTTACACAAGGACGGAGGAGCCGGCGTCATGGTCACGTGAGTCAAGCAGCAAACGGGAGAAGCGCAGGTCAGGACGACGATCGGAGGTGCGACACAGTGAAGGGTACGTACGAGGAAGGCATTGAAGCTGCGGTGGACGTCGATTTTGGTCTACCGGGTCTTGATTGGGGTCCCTGATATTCTCTTGCGTCTTGGGTTGGGCATTGGGTGTTGCTAGATTCGAGCGCGAGGCTCAGTCAGCGGGAGAGCAACAATTTTCTGAATTCGGCCACGTTGCCCGAGATAGCACGGATTTCGACTCTGGTTGCATCTAAAATGCACGGAATTCGGCCCAACTGCCAGTTCTCCATGGCCAAGCCACGCACTCATCATGTCCAGTACAAGGGGAAACAGGTGGGCAGCACCATCGAGTACGTGGGTTGATATTATGTTTCTAATTTAGACTTGGTACAGGTATTGAGCTGATCCGAGTAGAATTATTTGCTAGGAAACGCGAAATACGTTGTAAGAAAATGAATGAACCTAAAGATTACATGAGATTAGTACGTGAGGTATTGCTAGTTGACGTTCGGATACGGTATTGTGAAGAATTGCTCGATGTACTGTGTCCCTTAGCAATTACGATCGTGAAACTCTAATCTAGCATCAAGACTCGGCTTGCCGTGCTGTCTGCTTCTGCCGTTCTAACATCTCCTTCTGTACTTTTGCCATATCGCAGATCCGGTCCTCATTGATGGAGATCCGTTTCTCCAGAACTGACAGGGTCCGTGTGATGATCTCCAGTTGACCCACAATGTGCTGCAGAGTGGTGTTCATGTCCAATGTGAACCGTTCTCCTGATTTAGGTGTTCCGATTAGTCTTGGAGATCTCGCCTCACTTCCAGGAGACTTAGGAGTCTGCAGAGCAATCGGAGGCGGTGGTGGAGGGGGAGTCATTGGCGTCGCTGATCCACCGGAGAGTGGCGAACTGGTGGGTCTCACCTCATACTTGGAAGCTGTGTATGGATGTAGCGGTTTCTGTTGAGGAGCTGGGACTGGTGTGGTTGTTGGTGTCGGTGGAGGCGACCCCGCTGGCACCGCCGCTGGTCTAGACCTGCTCCCATTTTCACTGTTGCTCAAACCAGTCTTCTCTTTGCTTGAGCTTCTACGGCGCTCATCCACTGTTGATGTCGCTTCAACGTGCGGTGGTGGCCGATCAATCTGCAAACACTTGTCCAGATCTGCGTCCCACACAAGAACGCACGAGTCCACGGCTCCAGATGCCAACAACTTGCAATCTTGAGAAAACTCAGCACAATTCACTGCTCCATCATGACCTTGCATCGTATACAGTACTTGTCCTTCCCTCACGTCCCACAGTTTAATCGAATTATCATGGGATGTCGAGAGTAGATAATTCCCTGTCGGATGGAACGCCACCCATGTTGCACTAGACTCATGTGCCTTATAATGATGAGTCAATCTCCCAGCTCTTGTATCCCACAAATTGACACTTCGATCATAGCTACACGATGCCAAAGTACAGCCATTGTCGGATGGGTGAAAGGCGACACTATTGACAATCCCCGAGTGCTCGTAAAACGTATTAATGCATCTCTTGGTCTCGGTATCCCAGAGCTTGATCGTCTTGTCGTCACTACCTGAAGCAATGCGTCTAGTATCAGGACTGAACCTGGCACTCCTTACCCAGTTACTATGACCAGTCAAACTGCATCGAAAGCGACGAGTTGGTAGCGTCCAGACCTTGAGCGACATATCGTCGGATGCAGTTAACAATTCTCTTCCAGATGTCGAGAAACTCACGCTGCGTACAGCACCAGCATGAGCCTTGATAGTGACCGAGTCGCCACGAACTGTGGGCGTCCAGAGCCGCACCGTTCTGTCCTGAGAGGCCGAAGCTAGTACATCCCCTGTAGGCGAGAAACAAACTGAGTGCACAGGGCCTGAGTGTCCCTTGAAACGGAAGGCTCGCAACTGCGGCTTGAAGTTCCATACCATCACTACGCCATCTAAAGAAGACGAAGCTACCTGTTGTACATTTGGATGGAAGCTCACGCCGGTGACAGCAGACTTGTGTCCTCGAAAAGTGCGCTCGAGCGAAGGGTTCTCCATGGATCTGAAGATTTGGAGGTAGACAACTTTACCCTAAACGCTTATTATAGGGGTACAGTACTCTATCCTCAGAGGATATCCTTATAAAGGATATCCTAGAGCACATTAAGCTTAAAACTATTTTCCACTCAATGCCGAGTTGGTATGCATTCGTAGGAGCTCTTGATACTGCTGATTGAGATCATCGCCCAACTTTTCAACGAGTGGTTGACTATGTTCTACACAGTAGACGAGTAAGATATCTAATTAAGCAGAAGAAAGTCATGACACACTTACGCATAACAGTTTGAGCAGTTCTCATGAACTGGAGGGCTTCTTCGGTGTCATTCTCGCGGTGACATAGCACACCCTAAAGGAGCTTATTAGTAGATCCAGCAAAAACATGAAGCAATGGGCGAGCTTACGATATTCCACGCTTTCGCGATGAACCATTCCAAGTCGATTTCAGAAAACGTGAAGTCCAAACTATCAATGAACTGAAGCAATTGTTCGAACCATTCGAGTGCTTTTGCCTTTGAATCGGCGTGCGTGACAAGGCGTCGTAACACATAGCACAGTTTGTCTGTATCGACTGTGTCCTCTTTGACAAGCATCTGAAGCCTGTAAATACCAGAAAGTTATTGATATGAACATGTGAGCTTACTTATAATTCGTACCCGTAGCTGAATATGCCTTGAGCTAAAGAATGATAGCTATCACGAACCTGCTAAAAGAATTACGTAAATGCAGTGGCATTAAATGTCAATACCTGCAAACCTTTCCTTCGACGCTTCGCTAAACTTAGTCCCGTATATCACGAGCTCTATTGTAACGTAGTCATGAGTGAAATCACGAAGCAAAACAACTGCTTCATTGCGACGCACCTGCAATCTCGATCAACTCAGTGGCACTGAATTGTGTGGTCTTGCAAACTTCAAAAATCGCTGCTGCGTCCGTGTCGAAAAGCCTTAATTTGACAGCTATCACTGACTTTGCCTGTACAAAAAGATAGCTAGCATTGATCAATACCGTTCTTGCCAACATGTACCACTTCGTACCAAGTAGCACTTAATATCGGGAGCCGCAGCAGTATCACCGTTATCAATGCGTCTGATCCGGTTGATCACTTCCAGAAAGTTTACGAGTTGATCTTTATCCAAGGTTTCAATTTTCTTCATAGCAGAACACACAGCAGCCAACAAGCATTGCTGGCATCGCTGCTTGAGTGGAGATTCTTCTCCGTATAGTTCGTCGCTTCGTTCTGCGATGTTCGCCGCCATGATAAAATATCTGGAATCTTCGGTGCCTTTGGCAATGTCAAAACTGTTGTCCAAAACATTTCAAATGTCAATTAACAAGAGTACTTAGCGACAACGAGCACCTACCTCATCTGATAAAACCACTCGAAGATTGAAGGAGGTCCAAAATTCTCTATGTGAATATCTGTGTCGAGTTTTGACGCTTTCATCAAGAACGCATTTGCGTAGGTAAGGAATTTATCACCGTATGACCTCGTGGAGTTATCACTTGACCTGATTTGTTGTTTAGTAAAGCGGTTAAATGCGAGTTGAGCTGCATTTTGAAGGACTATCGCAACGGGTATCTTTTTCAGACAGTCGTCCGTTTGCGCGAGAGTATGGCATAGCTCATCCAATATTTTCATCACAATATTTTGCCTCGATGCACCAAATTTGCTGGCGAGCTTTCCCATCGCAAGCAGGTCTTCCATCTCAAAGTCATCTCTGGTTTTTAGCTGGTCCATGATTCGTGTCAGCTTTTCTTCTGAAGCTCCTGGGTTTGCTTCAATTGCTACTTGGAACATAGCAAAAAGTGATTTCTTGGAAGGCTCTGTAGATACTGCCTTCTCAGCCCATTCTACTGCTTCAGAACCGCGTCCCAACTGCAGGTACGAGCGAGACATAGCCCTACAGAGTATCAATGGGGTCAATAATATTAACAGTACAAACATACTTCAAAAACCTTTTTTACCTCATGTACATCGCTTTATCGTGAGTTGTTGAAGCTCCAGCCAAGCCAGCATCCGCCCATCTCAAGCATTCCTATATCGTTCGAAGCGAGTAAGTATTACCAAGCTAAAACACATTGATATTGCAATATTACCTTATGATGGTTGGAATTCTGTGCGTGTTGAAGAGCGTCACAAATGGTTTGTTGAACGCGAAGGATATGCCTGCTATCGGTAGTTTGGCCGTTCCTGCGTATGCACCACAATAAAATGAGCTAGCTATATCTGCCAGGGAAGTCGTGGATACGTACTGCTCTCTTTCCAGCAAAGCACATCCAATGCGCTTAAGTTCGTCCATAGCATCATATCGTTTGTCTTCGACAAAAGCGAGATTGCACGCAATATCTACATTGATGGCGAATTCTGCACCTCCGTAGTTGTCAGCAAGCTCTCCATAAATTTCCAACCCTTTCTCGGAGAAGGAGAGTCCTTGTGCGTAGGCACGGGCTCCTGAAATGGATTCTTCGAAGCTATCTTGCCGAAACAAAAGTTTAAGCAACCACTTCGCCTTGTCAAATTGTTTGTTGTCGATGTAGAGCTTATTCATGAGAAGCAACATCTGAGGTGTTTCGTTAGCTTGTATCAACTGGTAGCACCTTTCTGCATGTTCAATGTCTCCTAGAGCGCAGAGCGACTGCAGTAAGTTTACTAGCAGGTGCTGTTTGAATGAGTTGACCAGCTCTGGAAAATTATCATCTGCGTCATTTTCAAGTGAATCCCCGACGCCCAGCGCTTCTTCGGCGAATATCACTTGCTGCTCGTGGTGGGCTGCATCACTGTATCCATCGCTCACACGTTTCATTATATCAAGTAGGCTGCTAGCATATGAAGGCTTGTATGGAGCCAGCATCTTAAGCTCATGCAGTGACGATACAATAGCAATGTATTCGTCCGATACATTGCTAGCACCTTCGGTTAGCAGTCGAAGCACTCGCACACGGTCAACGCAGAAATCCCACAAATCATCCACCACATCGTCCAGCTCCAATCCTTGTTTGAATTTTGTCAGATGAGAGAGTCCAATACGAGACCAGAGCTGCATCGAAGAAGAAAACGCTTCCTTTGCCAGGGCCAAGTAATCCTCACACTTTTCACAGTCAATCGACGCGCTCTCTAACGTGAACATTCCCACACGCCCAAACGAACGCAGCACATCGACGCACTCGTCCATGAACTGCATACTCTTGTACCCATTCTTCTTCTGGTTCCCACTATCTTCGGCACAGACTAGCGACAAGCCCATAATCTTCGCAGCTACGAACCGCGTGACTGCCAGCGAGTATCTGGAGAAGCTTTGTGACTGTCCAGCTTCTTGCATCTTCGTCTTCTCCACTTGCGCCAGCACTCTTAGAGCAGTGCGAGGTGCGTTGTAAAGCTCCACTCCAGTGTTCATTAGCTGCGTCCCCGGCAGCTGCAACACACGCTGTGAGCTAAGGCTAGCAATTAGACGTTGAAGTTCCTCCAACAATTGATTCAGATCCGCGATATCGCCCGTCGAAACCTCTTCTGCACGAGAGAGAAGCTCCTTTGCACTCTCCACGCGCTTCATGATCGCTAACGCGCCTTCCTCCTGCATCTTCTTGGTCACTTGCTCTTCACGCGGCAAATTCCGCACTGAGCTGCTTGAGCTGCTTGAGACCATCACTCTTCTTCAACTTTGACATCCCTTTCATTTTTTATATCGACTTTATAAGAAACTGTGAGAACGTATTTTGCCATTTGCCACGAGTATGCGGAGCAGGGGTGTGTTCGCGAGCTTCATAGCGCTCAGCAGCGCGTTGTGTGCAGCTGCACCTAAGGTCGACATCAAGATTATACCCCGCTCACGACCGGAAGAGGAGACGCCTTCAATACTGCTCCCGATCCCCTCTCGCGATCCATTGCCAGCATTCCAAGGCAAATTCAGCCGGCCTTGAAAATAATTTATTGTATATAATGAGCAGCTGAATAACTAATGTGGTCTACTGTTTGCTGCAGGACCTTTTGTTGATAACCTAGATTCACTGCCGTGTATTCATGAGGAGAGAGAGATGAAGGAGGGCAAATCGTGAGTGTTTAACCCTCTGTTATCAGCTGGATTCGACGTCATTTAATGCTGTTGCAGCTATGCTCTGGACTTGTGTCTTCTAGCCAACGTGACGATTGAAGCTAAGATTGAGGAGAAGGTGGAAGTGGAGATTGAAATGACGGAAGGCGTCCCCGAGGCTTCTAACTCGATGGAGGATGGAGCGGATTCAATTGCAGAGCTTGACGACCCAGAGTCAAAGGAAAAGGAACCAGAAATTCCCACCATTCTTGGGTGAGTTAAGGGTAATTCTAGCTGACAAATGTGAAGGTTCTGACGTGGTTTGTGCGTAGTATTTTCCGCGGCTGGCAGATCGATCCTATCACGCTGAATTACAAGTATATGGTGTACGACGATGGTGATGATTGCCAGGACGACGACCATTACTCCATGCTTGTGGAACTGATTCCTTCCAGTAACCCCGAGGCGGATACGAAACTATTTGGGCTCAAAAAAACTGGAATGTGTACTTTCAAGGCGTCATTGCTTATGTACGTGCCAGAAGAAGACCGTCTTGCAGGACAGGGAATCCATACGCCTGGTGTGGTGGACATTAGTGACGCGGAGACTTCTTTACCAATGATCTGCGGAAAAATGAAATGTCGCTACGGGGATATCTCGAAGCGTGTCCGTAATTTGTCAGACCAGGTAATTATTTTGCGATCCAAAAATGATAGTGGAATGCTGTCACTAACGCATTTGGTTATCGTTCTTGTGGTTTTAGATCCGTGATGTTCAGACTACAATGGAGGAAGGGGCAACCAAGGCGACGATGCTGTTTACGAACATGACTTTGGAGGCTTCGAAGAACACGCTAGAATCTGCAACACACATCCTCGAGAAATCACTTGAGCTCTTTCACGAGATCGAAAACTTGCAGCATTCGTTAACAAACGACTTTCTTGGACGAGAAGAAATGGCTAAGAAAGAGATTGCAAAACAAGAAGCTGAGGATAGACAGAGGGAAGAGAAGAAAAATGCTGCGGCTGAAGCTCCCGCTAATACTGTCGAAAAGCAGGACGAAGTGGCAGCAGAAAATTGAGCAAAATGCTTGAAACATGAATGTCGCTGTTCATGCCAGTTGTACTTCTTCAAAGCTATGGTATGCACAGAATGGAATGGTCTTCAAAATCATTACTAGCCAAAAAAAGACTTTGATAACATTTGGCATGCAGCAGTCAGAACCACGGCGATGGGGTGATCAATACTCTCTTTACCAATTCAGAGGAGTGGAAGCGCAACGTGCTGCGCTTTTGCTACGTCAAGAGTCACTGAAGAATGAATTGTTACGAATGCGCCACCAACAACTCATCGCGGCTCGGCGAGAACACCGGGAGGAACTGATGTATCGAGTATTTATTCGTAGCATATTAGCTGAAATCGAGATGTAATCGAGTTGTGTTGTCCAGAGCTCAAGTACAACGCCTTGAACAACAGCTTCGCAACTATGAGGTGCGTGTAAATTAATTGGATGTTGTGAGCTCCATCATACTCACCGATGACTTAGCTTAAGGCGTCTAGTCCAGCACGTGTTGGTTCGGCTCGCGATAACAAGTCGCTGACCAATTCTGGTGACATGGATATATCATTGCCGCTCACTCAAGCAGATCAACGACATTCAAGTACAAATGAGATTTTGATTGCGAAATTGGTACAGCAAAATGAACAGATCATGACACTGCTTCTTCCCGAGCAACAGTAGGTGTTTCCTTCGCTGCAGATTTTGGTGTGTGTTGTTCGCTAAGTACTAAACTACATTTTCCTGTACTGAAGTGATGCAGATTATATGCCTACATTCAAGGCTGAAGTTTCTGGCATAGCACCTTCAGCTTTGAGTGATCTCAAAACTGGTACTCAAAGTAGTGCTAACGATAAACCCAGTATTTCAACACACGAAATGCCGATCGATAAGAAAATTGCGCCGATGTTCCAGACCCCACCGTCTCTGTCGTGGCTTCCCAAATTCGAATGGACGGAGGAGGATGAACTGGTACGTGCCTGTGCCATGGTACTTATATATTGACATCTAAAAATTTTGTTTAGGCGCTCGCTGAAATTGAAAAAGACCCGGAGTCTCTTCCTAATATTCCAGGAGTTGACTCCAAAACAGAGGAAGATAGAGATCCTGCAAACACAACTTCCGCTGCAATTAACGCGTCAAAAGAGCAGAAAACGCGCGATCGGCTCGAGAGCCATAAAAAATTGGAAGCACTACTCAGTGCTTCGCTGAAAAATGCAGGTGGTGGAGCATTAAGAAAACCGCGGTGGCGTTTGGAAGCTGAAGCTCAAGACAATGATGTTTCGTCATTTGATCACGTCGATGCAGAAGTGATGGATCCTTTGCAGATATTCCGTTCTGCTATACAGGCAGTCTTGTACGTTGTACATCTCAAAAAATTGCTAATGGCAAAGAAGTTGGCTGAAAAGGAAAGCTCGATGAGGGTACGATATGGCTCATGACTTTTACGCCGCAAGCACTAATCTAATATCTTCAGCATTTTGAAGCGATGCTGTTAGTCTACTTTGATGCGACTCGTATGTGGATAGGAAAAGTGATAAAAGCACCTTTGCTTTCGCTGGTTCAGGATTCAAGTTTGGATGCGGATATCAGCACGAGAAATGGTCTGATTGGGTATAGTCTTCGAGGTTTTGCTAAGAAGTTTGGTGGTATTCTTTCGCGTCGCACAACGCCTCCGCTACTTCCAAACAATGATCGTAGTACTGTGGATCCAGCGAAGCTGTTAAAGCTGAAAGTGCGAATGAGAGGAATTTTACTAGCACTAAGCAAGGCGATAGATAAAAAGGAGATCCCCTCTGGTATTTTGGATTTCTTGAAGAAGATTTCGACCGACGGAGTGTACTTCCCGTCCAGTGTACGTGAACTATTTCGTACGTAAATTCTTTGCATTTCAAAACTAATAACCTCTTTTCAACAGTATCAACTCTTTGACGAGGAACGACTATGCCTCGAATTTGATGATCTAGGTGCTACACGGCGAATGGATTTTGACGGGACAAATCTTACTGATCACGAACATGGCACAAATGAAAGCTCGACTTCTGCATGTAGACCTTGTGGGTTTTCCCGGTTCAACGTGGTAGTGATTAATTTCCTCCTCTTACGGATCCTGATTCCTGTCATCCTGCAGCCCTGGAACGTTGGTATCGGGCCCAAGAACATCGGGAACAAGTCGTCAGCGAATCTAGTCTGCTTAGCTACGCTACTCTATTGTACCTGTAGACAACTTTCACCACTGCCACGACTCGTGGAAACCTCACCCTTCGGCAGGCGACGATCAAAGCCGATGGTTATCTCACGACCAACAAATGACGAAAGGCCTGCAACTATAAGCGAAAGTGAACCACAGGAGGAGGGACATAGTCCAGATGCACCTTCATGTTTTTCACTCGACGAGGTCAGTCGTCATCTCATTTCCGACAAGAATTTCCCGAGTACAGACACCCAAGTCGTCCATGTGATAAAGGAACACCAAGCAATGCTGGAGGAAACGCTGATACGTCTCCGTTCCCAGCTCTATGGCTCTCAATAGATTATACTTACCAAGCTTGTCAAAAAATACTCCATTATCTTACACCGAGTCTTGACAGCGAATTCCGGGGGCCATGGCTCCACGAGTCCCTTAATTATTGCGCAGCCAGTTTGTTAAAGCGTACTCCTGCCGGTCGTTATTTGTAACGCGTTGTTGCTGGCCTGAAGTTCTTGGTTGAGAGTTCAGCAAGTGCTGCATGCTTGGCATTGAATTCTGAGGTCTAGACCGTGAATCATCCTCCTTTGGGAGGAAAAAGTTGGTCAGCTTACCCGTTTCGTCGTAGCCACGCCGGCATACTGCAGCTTGAGGTCCTCCCATCTGTATGGGTGCTTGGCTCGATGGCGTCAAGTTGAAAGCTCCGTATTGGTTCGGGTTAAAATTGCTGCGTCCAAAGGTTTGCCGGGAAGCCTGTGGTGGGCGGACCGATACGTCCGAGTAGGCATTCACACGGAATCCCGCTGACTCTGAGCGGGGCATGAATCCTAAAGCATCGTCGTTGTTTTGCTGCTCATAGAACAACATTGGATTTGTTCCCACAGACGAATCGGTTTTCCTCTTCTTCTCCACCTGCTGCAGTCCCGTTCCAAACGTCCCTGAAGTCGGATACGCGCGTTTGGTCTCAAACGTTGCTGCACTTCGAGTCTTGTTCTTAGCCACTCTAGTGCTCCCAGTTTGCTGTGCAGATTGAGGTTGCGTATTCCTCAGCATCTCCTTCAGTCGCGTTTTCTCCTTCACCACTTTCTGATACTGATCATGTCGGAACTTGCACGCTTTCTTCAGTGCCATGATCAATTCTCTGGGGTTCTGAATCTCTTCTTCCATAGCGGAAGCATCACATGTCTCCAAGTACTTGATAATGCTCTGATTCACACTCGACTGTCGCGCAGCTTCTGTTTGTCGCGTGAGTTCCATCTGATACCTCGCCACTTTGGTCAGGAGTTCCGCCTTGGTCGCTTGCAGGCCTCCGACCCGATGCGCCAGCGTCTGTTTGTCCTGTAAGAGCTGCTCGCTTTGACTACGCAGTCGTCGCAGCTCGTCCACGAGTCGTTCCTGCTGCTTGTTTTGCCACTGGATGCGCTCCATGAGCGTATTCACGCGAGAGCTGAGGACCACGTTGTCTCCTTCGGTTTGGACAGGCTTCAGCTCCTGTGTCTCTCCAGTATTAGTGCTGGGAACGTCGAAATAGAGCGTGATGAGGTCTGCGTCTCCTGTGCGGCGGCGACAGATGGGGCACTGCGTATTGACCTGCAGTGCCTGGATGATGCAGGCGTGGTGGAAGACGTGGCCGCATGGAGCCGCCACCAGGTCGCGCCGCAGCTCGTCCAGACAGATATGGCACTCCTGGGTCAGCGCCATGAACGCTGCGCTTGCTGATGTCTGGAGCAGTTTTCTGCTTGAAATAACCAGCTGCCATACTGAATTCAAGTGGATGTTCCGCTCGACAAAAGTCGGACAAAAAGAGGGATAATACGGTACTCGATACGTTGACCACACAAGTGCGTAATTACGCGGTGAAGGCGTAAAAACGAGCTTTTGGCTGGAGCTCCCCCGCCAATCGATAGCGCGTGACAGGCGCTTTGTATAGTGTGCCAGCCATTGAGCCTCTGCTTCTTAGTTAAGTTTAGAAGACCAACGCAACAAAATGGTACGAAGGTGTCGTTCTAGCGCATGCCTCTCCACACATAACTAATGACAGACTTGCCCTTCCACAGCCGAAGCAGATCACCGACATCCGTGACTTCCTGCAGAAGGCGCGCCGAAAAGACGCCCGCTCGGTGAAGATCAAAAAGAGCGACAAGGTGGTCAAGTTCAAAATCCGCTGCTCCAAGTACCTGTACACGCTCTGCGTGACGGACACCGAGAAGGCTGACAAGCTCACGCAGTCCCTGCCGCCTGGTACGACTCTTGCGGCTATTGCAGCAGTGTGACTAGAGACTGATGCGTTTTGTGATGCTACAGGACTCCAGCGCAAGGATATTTAGGGTGGCAACGTGCAAGTGCGGCGCATATAAAGCTCGGTCTTCTTAAGCTTTTTCACCGTTGGAGGAGGTGGTAGATCCGCTCGAGAGGGGACTGTCTACAGGTGTCTGTCATAACAGCTTCCCACTCGCCGCTCCTTGGATGGACGGACGCAGAGGGGAGTCAAGGGAGTCACAAATACCACCAACTTCATCCACAGGTTTATTGCTCTTTGTTGTCGGAAGAGATCGTTCGGTCTCGTTCCTGTGGGCCTTGATTGCCATCGTATCTACAGGTTTCGTGCGTGACAGACGTCGGTTTTGCAGCTTACAGGTCTTTGGCGGGACTGATATGTTATTGACCAATTCCTGTTGCCATTGGTATCGATACCTTGAAAACAGTGCTGAGTGCTTGGATATCAACACGATTCGAGCGAGTTATCAACTACTTCGTAGTAGTACGTAGTAGTATGTTCTACGTGATGGGACTGGTAAGGTTGCCTAAGAGCAGCACCTGGTTCGTTGTCATGTACTACGTAGTACTACACTAGCAGTATTGACGTTGCCACCAAAACGTTAAGTGAAAGTGATAAGACAGAAAGTTATTGCCCTCGTTTAACGTGCTGGTTCCTTCGATGCTGGGCAACAAGGTTGATACACTGCTTCCCACTGCATTCGCAGTGAGCGAAAGCATTCTTGGTTCTCACTGTTAGTTGCAGTACAACAGTCTTCTTTCATCCACACCAGCTTAAGCGGAGTTCTTGCGGGGGCTGGGTGAACGACCGGCAGCAGGCGAGGCCGACCTGGAGCGCGAACGACGCGGCGAGTCCTTACGCGCAGGCGAGCGCGAGCGCGAACGACGGTTGGGAGATCGACCACGAGCAGGAGAACGCGAGCGCGAGCGACGGTTGGAGTCTCCCTCAGGGGCAACACGCACGTAGCTGCCACGGAACTCGGTGTCGTCGAGCTTCTTGACTGCGTCCTCCATGTCTTCCTTGGTCTGGAACTCAGCGATGCTGCATCACGCACGTAATACCATGCTAAATCAGCCATTGCAACAGTTGCAGAGGGTAAATAACAAACGTACGCCGAGCCATCCGCCTCAATGTTGCAGTAGGTGACCTCGCCACCCGTGCGGAGGAAGTCCTTAACGTTACGCCAGTCCACATCACGCGGCAGATCCGTCACGCGCACACGGTAGTCAGTACGCTGGGGAGGGTTGCGACCTAATGTAGATTGAGCAGGTTAGTGTGACTTCAACATATATACCAGAAAATATCAAGGCATACCACGCTCAAAACGGTCGCCACCACCGCCACGTCCGTAGCCACCACGGTCGTCATCGCCACGACGGCCTCCACCATCACGGCGGCTGCCACCACGAGCGAGTTCAACGCGAATCCTATCAAGTACACGACACAGTGTCAGGTATTCAGCAACATAACATTGTCACGAATCATATCTTACCGTCCACCCAGGAAGTCACGGCCATCCATGGAGCGAATAGCATCGTCAGCGTCACGCGGGTCTTCAAAGTCCTGTAGAAGAGGTGGAGGAGCAGGAATGGGGGACGACGATGGAGAGACGTTGGTTGGTATGGTTCGGATCGCAGACAGACGAGGATGAAGATGCAGATGATGGCGCGGCACGAAGCGAGGCGAAGCGCAGCATGATGGCACGTGGTTCATCTCGAGCCTCAATCTCTCCCTCTAGCGGTAGAAAGAAGCGCGGACGAGCAGCAGCAGATGGCGATCATCACTGGAGACTCAGCAAGTCACTGGCAACGTTAACATGCAGACATGCACACATACAAAGACACAGACGTTGCCACCGACGCTCTGCTTGGAGGCACCGACGTCGAACCGTAGAGAGGGAGGAGGGAGGGAGAGCGAGGAAGCAGCGCCATCATGCGAGAGGCCGCGCCCAAGAGGAAGAAGCAGCTCAACTCACCACGAAAGCGAAGCCGGGCGGGTTGCGCGCCACCCAAATGTTAGACACGTGGCCGTAGCGGCTGAAGCCGTCCTGGATCTCGCGCGAGGTGGCGTCGCGCGGAAGGCCGCCCACGTACACGCGAGTGCCCATGCTGTTGGTCTGGTCTGGGGGGTCCTGGAGCGAGGGGGTGGAGTCGGTCGGCGCCTAGCGTTGCTGGTGCGGACGGACTGGGCTTTTCGGTTCTGATAGGGATTAGAAGGAGCCCATCAGGAAGCTATGCGACCAGTACGAACTTCTAATTCCATTGGTAAAAAGTGGTCTGCAATTTATAATTTGTTGGAAGTAATAGATGTCGTACTGGTCAAATAGCTTCCAAATAATAGCCAACTGCTGGAGTTGCGATGAAAATAGATATAAAACCTACGAGGTTTTTTTCAACCATCAAATAAAATGGTGTGCGCTTTGTGTAGCTCAGAGCACAGCCAGCCGCACATTCTACGCATCAAGATGCTGTCCATTGCTGCTCGCCGCGTTCCGGCTACGGCTCGTCGCGCCGCCATCTCAGCAGCTCACCAGCGCGCACCTCGTTTAGCTGTTGCGCCGCAGTCCCGCGCATTTTTGGGTCTGCGTGACTTGCTGTTCGGTGGCAAGAAGCCGGCGGAGGAGCAAGAGACGCCCAAGGTGCAAGTGCCAGAGCAGAAGACGGAGCCCAAGCAGACGCAGACGCAGACAGAGCAGTCCAAGGAGAAGGAGCTGGTTGTCGGCAGCACTGATGCCACGTCGTACTCCGTCGGTAAGCTTGCCAAGCTCGCTGACGGCTCGGTGCTGGCCTCTTGTGGTCGAACAGTGCTGCTCACGACAGTCGTGAGCGGCGACCACAATGGCAACCCGTCAGCCGGCAGCTCGTCCCATCGCGACTTTCTGCCGCTCACTGTGGACTTCCGCGTCAAGTCGCACGCTGTGGGTCTCATCCCGGACAACCAGAAGCGTCGCGAGTTCACTGGAAATGACGAGGAAGTGCTGCAGTCCCGCGTGGTGGACCGTGCGATCCGTCCGCTATTCCCACGCGATTACTGCGAGGATACGCAGGTGCTGGCGACTGTGCAATCGTATGACCCTAACAATGATCCTCTGGTGGTGGCTGTCAACTCGGCGTCCGCGGCGCTGAGCATGTCTGACATTCCTTGGAATGGTCCAGTTGGCTGTGTGCGGGTGGTCGAAGTCGATGGTCAGCTGGTCGTCAACCCGACTGCTCCTCAGCGTGATGCTGCGACGCTTGACGTGCTCTACGCGGGTACTGCAGAGCGTGCCGTTATGGTGGAAGCCTCGGGAGATGAAGTAACTGAGGCGCGCTTTGATGAAGCACTGGATCTAGCTCATGCCAATGTGTTGCCAGCTATTGAGGAACAAAAAAAGCTAGTGGGGGAACATGGCAAAAGGAAACGTGTGTATTCACCTCTGTTTATTCCGTCGGAGGTATTGGCCAAGGCGGACGAACTGGGTCGTGCTGATGCAGAGGCGTTGATTGCAAGCGGTCGTGTTGGTAAACTCGCTCGTCAGCAAGGAGAGCGTGAAGTCTACGGCAAGATGCTGAACGGCATGCGTCAGCACTTTGCTAACGCATCTCCTTCCGTGGACGATGCTGCAATTCAGCGCGCGGCGCATGACACGTTCCAGCGTGTGCTGCGTGAGCGAATTTTGACAATTGCACAGGAAACCAAGGGACCGAAGAACAAACCGGTGCGACTTGATGGTCGACCGGTTCGCATCGTGCGTCCGCTTGAGATGGAGGCTGGAGTGTTGCCAATGGCCCATGGTTCATCTTTGTTTGCACGTGGTGAGACCCAGACATTGTGCTCCGTAACGTTGGGACCTTTGGAACGTGGCATTCGTCTGCGTGGTGCTCTGCATGAGGCACACGCTGACCCTGATGGTCCTACACCCATCAAAAATGCTATGTTGCATTACGAGTTCCCTCCCTTCTGTGTGAATGAGACCGGCCGCGTGGGTGGAACAAATCGACGCATGATCGGACATGGAGCTCTGGCTGAAAAGGCTGTGCTGCCGATTCTTCCTTCTATCACTGAGTTTCCGTACACTGTCCGCATGACCTCAGAGGTGGTGGGTTCGGATGGCTCATCATCTATGGCTACGGTCTGTGGTGTCTCGCTTGCACTTATGGATGCCGGTGTTCCTCTGCGCCGTGCTGTTGCAGGTATTGCTATTGGCCTCGTCACTGCTGGTGACCCGTTCGCCCAAGAAAAACGCATTGAAAATGGTGACTACCAATTGGTAACTGACATCCTTGGCTCGGAGGATCATTATGGTGACATGGACTTCAAGGTGGCTGGCACAACGTCTGGTGTGACGGCTTTGCAGCTGGATGTGAAACTTCCTGGTGGTGTGCCGCTTTCGGTTCTGAAGGAGGGTCTGCGCGAAGCCAAGCATGCCCGCCTGCACATTCTTCGTCGCATGGGCAATGAGCTCGCCGAGCCTCGTGCGACTTTGAAATCTAACGGCAGTGCGCTACCGAATGTGAGCATTGAGTGTGTGATTCCCACGAATTTGATCGGTGCGCTGATTGGTGTCGGAGGCAGCAACATCCGCGAGCTAGAATCGCGATTCAGCGTCTCAGTGAGCATCGTGGACCGCCGCGAAGGCATTGTGCGTGTCGTTGGTGCGGCTGGAGATGCTGAGAATGCTCGCGAGTGGCTGCGCACAGAATTGGCCGGTGTTGCGAACGCCAGCCCTCGTGGGAACAACAACAAGAACAATGACAGTAACAAGAACAACGACGGTAACGACAATAGTCGTGACAATGACAAGGGTCGGTCGTTCACTTTCCGCAAGGGTGAGCGCTACACCATGCGTGTAACTCAGATCATGGATTTCGGTGCCATCCTCGAGTCCTCTGCTGGCCAGCGTGGGTTCGTGCACATTTCGGAGCTCTCGCGCGACAAGGTCACGAACATTAGCGACGCCATCTCAGAGGGACAAGAGATGGAGTTTGAGTGTCTGCAAGATGGTGTTTCTGGCAAAATGTCGCGTCGCGTACTGCTGGGTGCAGAGGAGAAGGACACATCCACCGCTTCCAACTCTTCGGAGGACTCGGAGTCAGCTAAACGAGGTGGTCACCACCACTCGCGTCGGCCATCATCACCTCGTCGTTCCAAGACCACTCGGCGCCCTCGTACTCAGTCCAAGTAGGTAGTTACTTCAAAAAGAAGATGATCTCTTCTTATGTGTTTAGAGCCCATAACACAACAAAACAACAAGAAACATTTGATCAAGAGGTCATGAAATATTCATTGAAAAGGGATAGTAGTATGCTAGTAATAATCGTGTGGGTGATGCTATCCAACCTTCAAGGGCTCAATTGTGGGAGTTTGGTCCCCGGCGAGTTCGGTCAGCTTATCAAGTTTCATGGATTCTTGGTGTTGCGCTGTCTTGTTTTCGAGGCGTGCATTAAGACGAGCACTGCGTATTTTCATCAACGTTCCAGACGTATCATTACTTCCATTTCCAGGGCCTCCATCGCTTGGAAGTGAGATTCCGCCAGTCGGTATGCCTTTTTCAAGCACGTCCAATACATCCATAGGAGATTCCGCGAGATGTGTGACTGCCCCTACGACGATATCAACTAAATCGCCAAGCTCGCTGAAATCAAATTGTAGCGCTTTCAAAGCCACGATGGCAAGTTTGAAGATGACCAGGATCAACAACACCGACCAAGCCCAAAAGATGCGCCCGAATCGTTTGCAATATGATTCCGTGATAATCGCATTCGTCATGTACTGCTTGACGTACGTCGCAGCTGTATGCATTTCGTTAAACAACCTGTGGTCGTAGTCTTCGTTTAAGATCTCAAAGACGCTCCAGTCCAATTCATCGTCAAATCGATTCAGCGTCCGCACCAAATCGTGCATTCTTGGATCATCCTCGCAGTATTTGCCTTCGCTCACAATTGTATTGATACAGCGCAAGACGGCGTTGACACGCAGATTGACTCTGGAGGCGACACGTTGTTCCCAATCTCCTTTTTTCCGAGTATTCTCGCCGCGAGTGCACAATTGACCCTTCTTGGCGATCACATCGCCCAGTTTGTAAGCGTCCAGCGCTCCCCAGTTGAAGAGTAGGTTCACATATCGAATCCGGAGGCCATCATACGCCAGCTCATGAAGCCTGTCAATCTCTGCTAGAGACTGCTGAAGTACGACGACCACCAACTTTTGTTTCTCGATCGACTGCAACTTGAAAACCTGCTCCACGTCGCGTACATCTGTCACCTTGTGAGCGATTCTGAACATTGACGTGTTGTTCGTTACCGCTTTCACCTTCTTCATCTCCGCGCGTGTAAAGCCATTTTTCTCCAACCAGTAGTGAAAGTTGTCGATGGTCACAACTGGGGCATCTTTCTTAAACTTGCACGATCTCATCACAGCAGTGATTGGCATGAAGAGCGTATAAATGATGAAGAGAACGATCAGAAGCGCAATCACGCGGATATGACTAATGAAATACACGAGCGCTTTAAATGGCATGCGGATGTAGTACATCGCCTTGGCACAATACGTAAGGGGCGGTGATGGCGGGTACACGCGATGGTCGTCCGTCCAATACGTCGTCCAGGAAGTGTTGAGCGTGATAGGAAGCTCAGGCGCTAATTTTCCATCGCAATTCATCACTCCTTTAAATATGTAGGTCTTTGGGGTCGACTTGGAATCGTCATCACCTATGGCAACCGCGACATCTGCAGGAGCCGCGATACTCATCCTTGGTCACTACAATACCGTAGCAATTTCTCTCTGAACGTTGAAACTTGAGTCTTGGGTGTTGGTTAGTTAGAAAAATGAAAAGTGAATATTGTAAACAACGTGCACCACAGTTTTCAAGTTGTTTGACTATCAATATAATAGCAAGCAGTACACATCATAAGGACCGCAAAAGTATTCCGGCCGAAATATGCGATTGTGTTTCGACGTGAGTTATGTCGCGACAGGATTAGAAAGTAGAACATCAGGGTGCTCACGTTGGCAAGTTGAGTCATGTTATTAATACTTGAATAGGATACATCTTATTCAAAAACTCATTTTTGAGGACGCTTCAACTTTGGGTTGAAGTGGTACTATATAAATAGTCCTGTATACTGTATAGTTGGATAATCATAGCAACTTTGGTCATTACTATCCGGATGTAGGAACCAATAAAGAACGCCTTTCATCCGCAATACCATTCGCTATCATGGCAACATCAGCACCAACGCCGCACCACAAGTAGAACATCAGGGTGCTCACGTTGCCAAGTTGAGTCATGTTACTTGAATAGGATACATCTTATTCAAATACTCATTTTTGAGGACGCTTCAACTTTGGGTTGAAGTGGTACAGTATAAATAGTCCTATATACTGTATAGTCGGATAATCATAGAAACTTTGGTCATTACTATCCGGATGTAGGAACCAATAGAGAACGCCTTTCATCCGCAGTACCATTCGCTATCATGGCAACATCAGCACCAACGCCGCACCACAAGTTCTCGCTGCATGGCGAACATTGTTATCTCAAAGTCGCTATGTAGGGTTTCATGAGCATATATAAAGTTGTAGTTAGCGTCTAATATGTACTATATTCCAGTTTCTCCGAGGACGGGTCCGTACCAGTAACAGACGTGAAGCAGTTGAAATTCGGTCTGGACAACACGCTCAAAAGTGCATTCGGCGTGGTCGGGGCTTCAGCCAGCGAGTTCGATGTGTTAAGCTTTGAGAAAACGTCTCCCAATAGCAGAGAGCCCTGTACGGCGCTGCTGCGAGTCCAGCGTGGCGGATTGGAGACCTTGCGTGGAGCCATCACAATGTGCACAACGCTTAATGGGAAGCTCTGCATGCTGGAGGTGTTGCACATGGGCGACTCGCTCATGGATATGGCCTCTGGGAGATTTTTGTAGATGCAAAAATATAGAGAGATTGAGCAAGTGATGCGGCTGGTAAACGTACGCTACCTGTTGAGACAACATGACGTCTATGCTTCATCTACACTGCAGCTTCAGGTGCACCCACAACGATGGTCTTCTCGGAGAAAGCTGAGCGTTTGCGGTTGCGTTTGAGCAGTACAGTGCGATCGATCGGATCGTTGTGCGCATTCAGCCGCATGGTTGAACGGTAGTCGCCACCGGCACTCAAGACGTTCTGTGCAGATGACATGCGCGATACACCAGTCGTTTGCATCGCAGAATTCAGTGACTGGACCGACGCGGTAAATGACGGGATCGAAGGTGACGAACGACGCCGTCGAAGCTCTCGTCCAGATGGTACACGTTGAGGAGTTTGGCTGCCCTGCTCCTCCTCGTCTTCAGCTCGCAACGTATCCAGCACTTCATCAGTTAGTGTCGCCCGGTCGAATGCGTTGAGCACGAATTGACGTAGCGCCAAACGATAGCTGTATTTCTCTAGTAGCGCGTGCACGTACATCAGTAGCACCGGTTCTTCAAACAACTCTGGTTTCGAGGACCGTATCTTGTTGAGCGAAGCATGGGCCTCCTTCTGGGTGATGTGGTTGCTCAAGTCAGCAACAAAGCGCAGTACTTCTCGCCACTCATTAGGCATTTTGTCACGCCTGCGGATTAGCAGTCGCTGCAATGGTGAAGCACGAGGCGTCTGTGTCAATGGGCACGGAGTCAACGACCTGGATGGTGGCCACAAAAAGAGCGAGGTACAATTCTGCGGGACGGCGATAGAAGTACGTGAAGCATCGCGAGGGGCGTCCCAACCTAACCGGGACAAGTGCCTTCGGCCTGCGGGTGACCGTGCAAGCAACCCTAGCACGAAGAAGCATGTCCCTCGAATTGATACGAGGGGAGAATCGGTGGCTAGCTTCACGATCATCTCCACGAAGTCGTGAGCATAATGGCTCAACAGGTCGTACCCGCGTGGTGTGGCGGACACGTGACCAAGCGCCCAAAGAGCAGCACGCTTCTCTAGCGGGACACTTGCAGCATCACGAAGACATGCAAGAAACTCCGGTAAATGCCCAGATGCATGCAGGATTTGGCAGCCAGCGCTGGTTTTTGCTAACTCACCGTACAAATGTACTGGAAGTGGAACCGTGCGCGGACGAAGAGGAAGCAATTGCAGTGTGAACTCGACAGACTTGAGCAGTAAACGCTTTACACTTCCGTTTGACGTATTGGTGCCAGCAGCAGAATCCATTTCCACGCGGAAGTTCCACACAGCTCGCTCACCAGGGGCACATAGTGAACACTCTGGTGCTGTTAAATACTGAGCAGATCGTTGCTCAGGCTGGCACGAACTCCAATCCTTGTTCTCTTCCTTCACAGCATCAATTGAAGTTGATCCTGTATCCGCAAAGTCCAGCGAAGACATCATTGTCTCTGAGCTGCGGTCCATGCTGCCTCCAGCCGAATTGGACGCTGAACGAGCGCGAAGCATTTTTTGTTGCGTGTCACTTGAAAGGGCAGCCCCACCGCCAGTAGCTGATGCACTTGCTGAAACGAAACCTCCATTACTCTGCGGAGGAGGCTTCGTAAAACCCCGCCGGTCAACTGGCTGTGTACCCAGAAAGAGGCAAGCTTGCAGGGTTTGTTGTGAGTTCACGACAACAGGTTGAGGCATGTTGCGCGCATCGACAACAATACCTTTGACACGGATCGAGTTCATGCGAAGCTCATCATCTATACCAGTAATATCATCCTCGTCGCGCATTGCACCATCAATATACGTTTCCAAGATGAGGTTCGACGGTGGACCACTTCCTGGAGGTCCCACAATCTTAACCTCCATGTTCCATGGCATACGATAAAGCCAATCCAACCCCCATAACGACCGCTGGCTGCTTCCACCACTCGGCGGTTTGAGTCCAACGCCGCCACCTCGCTTCATAGGTACATTGACAGGGATTGGCGTTGGAGAACAAGTTTGACGTGTGCTAGTTGTACTGCTAGTGGAACCACGTTCACGTCCAGCTGCATCGCGGTGTAACCCTCGAAAAAGTGCGTGCTCTACGGCATGTACATATGAAATGTGCTTTTCGCGACGCCAAGCGGCAAGAGTACGTGGGATCCAGTCGCCCGTGTCACGCAAAAAGTTCAATCCTTCAGCAAGGGATAGTGACCTCAGGAGCAGCGACTCAGCACGCTTGTCCTTCAGCTGAATTAACTTCATTGGCCGCTTCAAAATCATTGCCAGAAGGCATGCGGGCGTCTCAGCTGCCTCTTCCAACACACTTAGAGCAGCCTTGGCGACCTCCTCTTCCTGTGTGAGCTGTGTTACCAACGCATCGATACCCCACTTATCAAAATCTGCCACCTCAGAGCGCAACAAAGCGCGCAGCAAGCAGGTTGCATACAAACGCAATGCTTTCGAACCCTCCATCATCCAAGACTGAAGTAGTTTACGGGAGCTACCGTCAACCGAGTAGTCCAGGTTGGCTAGAATAAGGCGGCACAAGAAATCGTGGCCCTTAGTTGTGCCCATGACATAAAGCCGTTGGAACAGATTTGACTGTTCCATCATCTTGAGACCCTCTTTGCTCGAACTCATCAATCCCAGAAGCGTGAAGTACTCACGTAGCATACGCCGTGATACGTAGTCAGGCGAAAACATACGAGCCTTAAGCACACCAATATGTGACTCCACGATTGCAGCCTCCGGACGTGCCTCTAGCTCTAGAGCTGACGAAATCTCTGTAAGAAGTTGACCACGACGGTCGGTCTTCAAGAAAAGCAAGCCTTCGGGGTGGTTCAATAGCAGCGTATACATCTGACAGGCTGGACGTAGATAAGGGACATGGTCTGGGATCCAGTACAGGTTCGAGAAGTAGCCCTTGTTACCTTGGTCGCAACGGAAGAAACCCGAAAGGCGCTTGAAGAACTTGGTCTTCATAGCTTCCGAGAGCCTCTGTGGGTTCGTCAGTGGGCCTTCTAACATTTCGGAAATAATGTCCCAGTTCCAATTTTTGTAGTTCTTGTCCACAAGTACACGAGAGCGGTTGTGCAGCATGTCCTTAAAGGTACTGTCATCCATCTGTGCATCCAGCGATTGTTTCAACTCGAGAACCATTAGCTCTCGTGATGTCAAACTATCCTTTAGTAGGGCCGTCGCGCTCTTTGTGCCGCGCTGTGTTGAAGGGGCCGCTACTGCATAGTTAGCAGAACCACCACCAGTTCCCGCAATACCGCCACCACTTGATGATGGAAGACGCACTACACCTGCAATTTGCTGGAGAGCCAGTAAATTCGATGGTCGATTCGTATCACGTAACAACTCAGATGCCAGTTGCACACCATTGACACCGCTACCACCGTATGAGACCAAGGACACGCCCCGTGTAGCAATACTACCGGAATTAGCGCCGACAGCATTTGCCAGCTCACCAAGCATTTCACTAGCGCGAATGGACTTTTCACGCTGTAGACGTTCCAACAAACTCTTGGCATGATCTCCAAGAGACATCGTGGTCGTAGTTGTGAGCGAGGTTGATGATACTAGTCGTGGAAGGGCAAGCAAAGATGCACAATGCTGATCTGGTAGTAATCGGGAAGCCATGCGTAAAATATCAGCCAACAGATCCATTGCCGGTTCGGCTAATGCTCGAGACGGACCCGTGCCTAGCGTCACCAGCGCCTCCAAAATACCGCAGTGGATCATGGCCAGAAGAATAATCACCGTGTAATTATCTAACAGATTGTGGTTGACTGCAAGTGGCAATTGCTCTGCGCTCGACAGACTAACAGGTAACGCAGGGGTGTCTGCGGCTGCATCAGCTGCCGACTTGTCGAAGTTTGTTTTCTTGTAGAAAATCTCACAAATAGTGGATAACACTGCCTTTTGTACATCTTCACCCACAGGTCGCACCAGCAATTGAATCAACGACTGTAACCCTTGTGGGTTGCTCGTCAACACGACCATCCCTGTCCACGACCGCATCATCGTCACAATAGCGTTCCGACTCGCCATCCACCGCTGTCTCCGTTCATTGCCTGCGGGTAAATCCGTATCTGTAAACGGCGCCAGTAGCACCTGTGAATCCACGAAAGGTTCAATAAACTTGCGGGTAGATGGCTCATTTAAAATGAGCAGCAGTGTCATCAACAACGAATCCGCCAAGTCCTGGAACGACGGCTCGAGAATTGCATCCACGAGGATCTTCGTGCCATTGGCTTCTGCCACGACCTCCACATTCAGCAGCGCCAATTCCCGTAATGTCTCCAAACACACTCGACGCATATTGTCGTCCTTGTGTCCTGCAATAGCCGTCAAGGATGCCACGAGCCCCGTCGGCATCAGTGCTGCATCGATCTCCATGACTCTGCGCGCGACTTTGAGCGCTTGTACACGTTCCGCCAAGAGTTTCTGATCGCGCTCCAGCGAACGCACCACAAACACAGGCAAGTTGAGGTCCACAAAGTGTCGGATGCTGCTACTGCTGCTGATGGCGTAACGCAGTGCTCGAAGGGCCCCTGCACGCGTGGAACTGTCCGAGTCGCACACGAGCCTCCGCATGGCCTTCATGAGTCGGTCCATAGGGAAGCTGTCGAGCAGTAGTGGGTCGTTCTTCAGCTCCTAAAGACAGGAACAGACGCATTTAATACGTTAAATAAGCCAAGAGCGACTTCTAACGTACGTAGCAGACGCGGCCGGTGCTGTCCAGCTTCGACTTGCGGTCCAAGGTGCTGCGCTCGATGAGCGTGCAGATAGCGGCCAAGCTGCCGTCCCCGCGCGGCGCGGAGCCTCTCCGTGTCGCCATGCTGGACCCACAGCGAGGGGGAAGACCCTGACTTCTGTAATGCGAGCTCTGTCACCCAAATGGGTGTTCAAGCTAGACATTTGGATTTTGTATGTGGATAGTGAAATCAGGTCTGTTTGAAACACCCAAATGGGTGCTTTTATCAATCAACGCCATCCATCGAGAGCCGCACGTACAGAGACACCAAGGAGATGGCGACAGTGGGCATGAACCGACTGCTACGCGGCGTCGCGGCGCTAAGCGTAACGCCGCGCGTGAGTCTGCGTGCGGCCAGTACGCAGGCGATGCCGGTCAACCTGTCGCTGGCCGAGGAGAAGCCGATGCCGCCGCCGCGCGTGATCCCCGCGGCGCAGGAGGTGAAGTTGACACCGACGGGAGACCTGGAGTTGCAGCTGCTGTCGCTGTCTGAAGACGCGCAGGGCCTGGGACCCATCACGATGGACGGCGAAGTGTTCGGCGCGCCCGACCGCGTGGACATTCTGCAGCGCGTGGTGCGCTGGCAGCTCGCGTGCCGTCGCGCCGGCACCAACAAGACCAAGACGCGCTCCGAAGTGAGCGGATCCACGCGCAAGCCGTGGAAGCAGAAAGGCTCGGGACGCGCCCGTGTGGGCGACATCCGCGCGCCGCAGTGGCGCGGAGGTTACCGTGTGCACGGCCCCGTGCTGCGTGACTTCTCGTACAACCTGCCCAAGAAGGTGCGCGCCATGGGCCTGCGCGTGGCGCTGTCCACCAAGCTCCGTGAGGGCAAATTGGCCGTTGTGGACTCGCTGGACGTTGATGTACGTTGCTGTTGCTTGTTCTGGAGGAGGTTTGGTCTATTGATTGAATGTGGTGGGTGCAGGTTACCAAGACGAAGGATATGAAGAAGCTGCTGGGCGGTCGTGGCTGGGACCACGCACTGTTCGTGGGCGGCGAAGAGGTGGAATCGAGCTTTGTGCTCGCCACGCGCAACATCCCGTACGTGGACACCATCCCGCAGAACAAGATTAACGTCTACTCGATCTTGCAGAAGGACCTGCTGATCATCACGAAGGACGCCGTCAAGTACCTTGAAGAGCGTCTTCACGTCGACTAGAGAAGCAGAGGCAACAGAAGTGAGGTGACTCAAAACCAAGTCACAGATAGAGCGTGGCCGATTTGGGGAAGAACCACTCAAATGCACTCGTGTATCGCCGTTTGTCCTCACTGCATACCTTAAATCGATGGTGCTGCACTGAGATCAACAGTCGGTGAAAGCTCCGGATGCTTCACTGTAGCTCGTAGTCGCTCTTCCACAGGCGCCGGCTCGCTCACCTCAATGGCTGCCGAGTCGCAGGCGTTCAGCAGATGTGCCTGTCCTAGAAACTCCTTGGCTTCTTTGAGTTCGACCGTCAGCGCCTCTCGCTGCTTGGTCATCGCTGCTTCCAGCTCGTCTCGCTTGGCCTTGAAGTCTCGGCCATTGGCCATCACCTTCATGAGCGTCTCCTTGATCACTCGACTCTCGCGCTTGATCTCCGCCAAGTCATTGGCGCTGGCACCTGCTGCGGGCCCAAACTCGTCCACGGCCATGCGTTCCAAGTGCCAGCCGTTGAGGTCGCCCATGCGCGCGTTGGGGGCGCTGAGATCCAGAATCTCCCGGAAATTGTCCACATTGCGGCGTTGCTGCAGCGACAGTGAGGTCGGAGCTGACATTATTGCATGCATTACGTACGTCGTAGACTTCTGCGAGCTCCGTCCACTTGCCGTCCAGGTCGTTGTGTGTGTACAAGTCGCACAGCTCGCAGATTGTATCAGCAGCGGCGACACCTTCATCCTTCCCTTTACTTCGCGGCAGCATGATTCAAAACTGGTATCCGATATCAGAGGCGGACTCAAATTCGGACTAAAATCAAGACTAAACTTCAACGTATCTTTTTAGTCAAAACGAGCACCTTGGTCCTTGGGTTTGAAGGATGACTATGAGAAGACTGAAGAAGAACTATACGAACGAATAGTTGATTATTTTCTGGGTAATTGACTGCATTGAACTCCTTGGCTTTGAAGGATGACTATGAGAAGACTGAAGAAAAACTGTACGAACGAATAGTTGATTATTTTCTGGGTAATTGACTGCATTGAACTCCACTTCAAAGAAGAACCTTCAACGGAGGTAGTGATTCTCCTTCACGCACGATGACCGCATCATTTGTGTTCGCTGTGCTTGTTCTTGCTGCTTCTCATTACACGGTGTCGCTCGCGATGTAGCTCGTCCATTCCCCGTAGGAACTGGCGATCAATCTCTAACCTTCAACGGAGGTAGTGATTCTCCTTCACGCAAGATGACCGCATCACTTGTGTTCACTGTGCTTGTTCTTGCTGCTTCTCATTACACGGTGTCGTTCGCGATGTAGCTCGTCCATTCCCCGTAGGAACTGGCGATCAATCTCTTTCTTCTTGCGTTGAAAAACACGCAAAATCTCCTCGTAGTCTCTTTGAAGCTGTCTGTGCTGACGATCACTGTGCTGGACCAGCTTCTGGAGTTCGTACTCCGTCACAGTAACAGCGTCTTGGAACCACCGAGTTGCTCTCATTTCGTCAACAGCGCAGTGAGTAGATTTCCGCTGGCCTCCTCGTCTAAGCTTTCCTCGCTCATGTACAGCCATTAGCACTTCGTAGGAGGTTTTCACCTGGTGGAAGCGTTGTTTTGCTTCCTCCGTGGAAATTCCGTTCTGCTGGTGTTTGTCCGGATGCCAACGCAACGCCAAGATGCGAAATGCCTTTTTGATCTCTTGAGCACTGGCATTCCGCGGCACTTGTAGAATGTCGTAATGTTTCTCCATCGTGGTACAGCGAAATCAGAAATACTGTCAACTGCCAAGTTGTCTAGATTCTAGACTCTAGAAATCACTTGCAACTATACTACTGCGCTGTGTCCCATAGTGAACTCAACTGCACATCACTTTCCCTTCCACACAGTCTCCAACTCTAGTGTGCGCACTCACATGATGAGAACTCATCCTCGAGAGCTGGAAACGTTCAATGCAGACGCAAACGCAGAGGATATGGAGGTGGATGATTCAGAACATGTGAGAAGAGGGACAAAACGCTCTTCGTTCGAGGTCTCGACGGAGGGAATTGAGACTCCAAGCGCCAACAGAGTTGGGCCACAAATGATCAAGAAGAAGCAGACGAAAGCATTCAAGGGAGACCCCCAGATGGCCGACTTGCTCATTGGATTTATGAGTAACAGCTTCATGCCCCTGTCAATGGTGGTTGAGGCGTCATTTATTAGACTTGTCACGTTCCTCTCACAGGGCAAGACTCCGTTACCCGATCGAGAAGCGATGTGCCGCATCGTGGAGCACAAGGCTGCGAAGCAACGGTATGAGACCGTGCAACAAGTGAGGAAAGAGGTGGGGTCCTTCTCACTGTCGGCAGAAATCTGGTACTCCCGGCTAGAAAAGTACATTGTACTATTGTGCCACCACTTGAGCGCAGCTTTTGAGCCAGCTACATTTCCCTTGGGCGTGATCAATACTGGAGATGAAGAAGTGGACGACCTGGTGAAGGTTGTTTTGCGGGAGTGCGGACTCTCGATGAAGAATGCATCTCTTCTTCTGAGCAGCAATGACAAGGTGGTTTGTGAACTCGCTGCAGATCTAAACGTCAAACGGTTCCCTGATATTTGGGCAGTGGTTAAGAGTGTACATGCAAGCTGGATCCTGCTACCTCGCTCTGAGCTTACTGGAGTGAATGCTGGTGGAAATGGAAATGCAACCGGCAACCAGAGTGAGAGACCTCGACACGTTGCACAATTGAATGTTGCTCGAGTGATCTCAGATCTGAAGCACCTGGCAGATTACTTTGATAATCACTGGGAAGTGAAGAAGACTCTATTGCGCGCTCGGATGCTTGGTGATGAGAAAGACTCTGAGGAGATGATGATTCGGAAAACCAACTGCAAATCGTGGGATGAGGTGTATGACTTCTTGGCCGAGTTGATGATCTGGAGATCCTCGATCAACGGCTTCTTCGCTTCTTCACCCACTTCCACCAGCGGTTGGTCTGTCACGGAACCAACTCCAACGATGTGGTTTGTAGCGGAAGCTCTATTGTTGCTGTGGCGTCCCCTACGTGACGCCTTGCAAATTACCACGACAGAAAAGTCACGTACACTCCCGTCCATGATCCATTGGTTGGTGGATATCAAGCAGCAGTTTGCCCAGGAAAACGCTTTGGAAGGATTGGCCACATATTATCGACTGATGGCGACGGATATTAGTCGGGATCTGCTGGTGTTGCAGAAATGCATTCTGGAAGCTATCAGCAAGAACTACGACTCGTTGTTGTCGGAGTTGCTGTGGTGCTCCCTTCTGGATCCCCGATACGCCAACATGGAGCATGTCAGCGACGACAAGCGTGAGCTATGCAAGACAACATTGATCGAGCAAGGTATTGAGTTGAATCGGAAGGCTTCTTCATCACAAGGACCGATGCACACTTGGCTCCATGAAGCTAACGACGCTGAAATGGAAGAAAAGAGGATGTGTGTGGCGGATGAAGTATCTTCGTATCTAGCCGAGCACAAAAACCCCGAAGCGCGCATAACAGACCCGTTCGTGTGGTGGCGCGATAATGGCAAGCGCTATCTGCTGCTGTCTGCTTTGGCACGAGTGTGGCTTGGAACAAGTGGTTGTTCGTCTGCGGATATCGGTGGACTTCGTCGTGAAATTCCATATCAAGTGTATGCTGACAACCTCAAGCACGAAGACACTGAAGACCCGAGTGTGGCTTGGAACAAGTGGTTGTTCGTCTGCGGATATCGGTGGGCTTCATCGTGAAATTCCGTATCAAGTGTATGCTGACAACCTCAAGCACGAAGACACTGAAGATCGATGGGAGACCATGATCAACATGCTCTACCTGCACGTGAGTCTTCGTGAGCCGATGCCATTGGAACTGCATCCGTAGGATGTTTTGTGCCAGGTCAAGTTTGCAAGGTCAAGTTGAAGTGAAGTAGTCCGACTAGTTTTTAGTCCTAACTCTTTTATGTATGCTTATTAACACATTTTCGCTGGTTCGTGCATCATCTCAATGCGCTGCCACTATGAGGTGTTGAGTGTTGCGCGTGATGCAACAGCGGCGGAGATCAAGAAAGCTTTTCGGTTGCAGGCGTTGCGATGGCATCCAGACAAGCACCAGCAGAACGGGATCTCGAATGACGAGGCCACGGAGCAGTTCCAGACCATCCAGAACGCGTACGAAGTGCTGAGTGACCCGCACGAGAAGAAATGGTACGACGAGCACCGTGAACAGATTTTACGTGGAGGAGACGGCAACGAAGACGACGAAGACGAAGACGAACTCAATCTGTTCCGGTATTTCAGTGCCTCGGTGTATTCGGGGTTTGGCACGGACGAAAAGAGTTTCTACTCGGTTTATGGAGAGCTCTTTACTAAGGTGTGTCCCTAGCAGTTTAATGCAATGGGTTTAATGTGGTTGTATTATAATACTAATGACTGTTTTGTGACAGATTGATGAAGTGGACTTAGAAGGTGACAAGTCTGACGTTGCACCAGAGCTTGGAAATGCCGGGACATCGATGGACGATGTCAACTACTTTTACCAGCACTGGAAGAGCTACACGACGCAACGCAGTTTTGCGTGGGTGGATGAATACAAAACGACTGATGCACCGACGAGGTTGGTGAGACGAGCAATGGAGAAGGAGAACAAGAAGCTGCGGGATGCGGCTAAGAAGGCGTTTACTACGGAAGTGCGTGAGCTTGTGGATTTCGTCTGTCGTCGCGATCCACGTGTACGGGCTTTTCAGAGGCAAAAGGAGCAGGAGAAGGAGAAGCGTCGACTGGAAGAAGAGGCGAAGAAACGCGAGAAGCAGGCTGCGTATGATGCTGAGCGACGCGCTTTTCAGGAGCAACAGGAGAAGCTGTGGGCTGGAAACAACATGGAAACTAGTCGTGTTGCTGACAGACATATCGAGCAAGAACTTGAAAAGCTGCGAAAGAAAATGGATGCAGATGTGCTCGTGTGCGACTTGTGCAGCAAGACCTTCAAGTCCACGAAGCAGTTGCAGAACCACCTTACGTCCAAAAAACATCGTGAAAAAGAGGAAGAACTTGGGGTTTACAGCGATCTCAGCATTTTGGACGATGAAATGGACAAGGCGCTGCAGGAGGAGCTTATCGCTCTTGGTAAAGTGAAGATTGAAGGTAACGACGACAATGCGTCTATCAAGACGTCTACAGAGGATGATCAGAATGATGCCGAGGAAGTCGATGCTGAGCAGCAGGAAGCAGATAATGAAGCTGCTCTAAAGAAGGCAGAGGCTGATCGTGTGCGACTGGAAAAGGAGCAAAAGGCAGCCGAGAAACGCCGGGAGCGTAAGGAAATGCGCAAGAGCAAGAAGAAAGATAATGTAGAGAAGATCATGGACACTGCACGCTCGAAAAAGGAAAAGAAGGTAGAGGAAGAAGAGCGTGGTCGTGGGAAGAAGGGCAAAAAGCGAAGATAGAAGCGGGTATCAATACAATGCAAGTTCGTAGACGTTTGAAAGTGGTTGGAGTACATTGCAGGGTTATGCGGGGTGACTTCTAAGCGTTGCTGCACAAACTTCACAGACAGGCATCCACTTGGATGCTGCGCATTTCGTTACTGCTGGAGCTATGTACATTGCAGGGTTATGCGGGGTGACTTCTAAGCGTTGCTGCACAAGCTTCACAAACAGGCATCCACTTGGATGCTGCGCATTTCGTTACTGCTGGAGCTGTACTGCAGTTCGAGCAATATATCACGGACTCTTCTGGAGTATCTGCTGCAGTTTTCGATGGTGAAGATTGCTCCTCAGCCGATATCTTGTCATGTTTACGCATTTGGCTGAGTTCACGCTCTTCTTTCCAACGTGAAACGCGGACGCGTTGTTCTTCTCGCCGTTGCTGATCAAGTTTCTTCTTCAGTGCAAGATCACGCTGAACCCGGTCATTTAGTGTGTCAAATTCTTTGTGAACTTGATCGAAGAGCCACTGAAGGCCTGCTTCCATTCGTTCATCTACTGCACCTCCAAAAACTGCAGGCTTTGCAATACAGGGGGTGATCTTGGAACTGGGAAATTTGTTCAAACGTAGCATATTTTGCAATTCTTGTTCTCCTATTGCGTCGGAATGATCTCGTTTGTTGGCAAAACTGCACAATTCACACCCTTCGGTCAGTAAGAAGTTACATTGACAGTGAAATCGAGTCTGTACGCACATTAGTAAGGGTTTATTGACCATGAGCTCGTTCGCCATCGATTCTTCTAGCACGTTTGCAGCCTGAAGTACTGAATTTTCGTTTGAGGAGTCCACCACGAATATAATGCCATGAGCCTGAGCATTTGCAATAGTTCATGAGTTAATATCAATGCAAACATGAATATCATCAGCAATGACTTACGTCGGCGTAGTATTCCTTCCATACGTTTCGAAACGCTGGACCACCTCCAAGATCATAGAATGTAGCAGATCCTGTTTCAGTCTGGAAAGTGGCAGATGTGAAACCTGCACTAGGCACGTGCTCCTTATCCAAATCTCCCTGTAAAGTGGATAGTAGTGTAGTTTTTCCAGCTCCGTCGATACCAATGATCAATAGCACGATCTCCATTGTACGAGTGATCTTCGGCTTTTCCTGGTTGTCTACATCTTCAATACTCGTTTTCTGCGTTGTTGCCGTCCCGTTAGCATGTTGAGTAGTGTGAAGCTTCAAGCACATACAATGTACTTTACTCTCTGATTTTCCATCGTCATATAAGACAGTGAAGCTGCCGTCGTCATCTACAGCCGTAACGATACCAGGGAAATATCGAGGTCGCCCTTTGTACCGACACAAAACGCGGTCGTTTACTCTGAAACGGGAACCAGCTTCGAGTTGATTCTCTGTGCATGCGCTGGACTCGACAATGATACGCGCAGCAACAACGTCTCTAATGAAAGCTGTGCAACATAAATGATTAGTATTTCATAACTTCGATAGTACGGTTCCAACACAGCTCACCTTTGACTGAGTTCGGCTTCTCGCGAAGAATTTGTTTGGCGAGGTCATCCATAACGGGGATCACATTGGTCGCCATAAAGTCCGCCATCTTTTGTCGATTAGTTAGTTTTTTGGCATATCCTACACTCCTCGTACGGTGTGCAAAGCGGTTGGCCTTCTGCTCATCCACGAAGTCGTGAATAAAGTGGTAGACACTTTCCGGTTGGTAAAGCAGCAACGACTCAATGAGTGGCATCAGGACCGGATCCACACACCGTCGGAGGTATTCGTGTTCGTTCTCTTCAGCCTTATGTGGTGTTCCTGCGTGACAAAACATTGATATCAGACACATTTACACAGATCAATCTCAACGCATCGTGGATACCTCGCGGTGTGGTCAGAGTCGCTTCGCGCAACCTCCGGACGCTCATGACGGCTGGCAAAACGTTGACACAGCAAACGCGTATTGCTTCCAGGTCGCAAC